>BPLR01000745.1:0-14992 GCA_021605095.1 Caerostris extrusa
AAAGAATGTCAAGTTTTATATGACTTAAGTTTAAACACTCAGCATACATTAGCATATGGCACAACTTGTATTCCACTTTTGTAGCAGCATAGCTAATTTTATTCATTGCCAATTCAAATATTTATAATTATTTTTTTCTTTTGGCTAAGAGCTGTATACTTTATAATCTTATTTATTTGCTTTTTTATATACTTCTTCTTAAAATAAAAATGTCTATTACTTTTGGAATTAGATTATAACAAAACTTCTGAGAGAAAAATATAGTTATAGACTTGAAGCAGAATACTAATCTTTGCCACACACAGAGCAAGAAATTCCATGATTATTTAATGCACAATCTACATCATGGGTTACCTGCAGAAATTAAAAAAAAAAAAAATTTTTCCTAAACTCAACTAGCACTCCATTACATTTTTGATAATTATTATTATTTTATTGCTAAATTGTATATTATTTGACTTGCGTATAAGGGTAAAATTCAGAAAAGAGCAGTTTTAAATTCTAAGACGGCATTGAGTAATTTATCAAAGATTAAAATAGTCCTGTACTGAAGAGAAAAGAAGTCCAAAATTTAATATACATAAATTTAGAGATTGCCTTTTTAAAATATACTGCAAAACAAATACTGAAATTAATATTACAGATATTCAAACAATAAATGTTTAGAGAACAGCAAGAATGATCTTATGCTTAGTGTTAAAAAATATGTGGTAGAATAATTATATATAAAATAGGAATAATAAAAAAATGAAATATTAAACAAACTAAATTAAATTCAATAGGATTTCTTAACTTTTATATAATAAATGAATATTATGATTCAAATGTCACATGAATGAAATTGTTTTTTAAGAAAACTTTGCTTCAAAACATTTTACATGTAGAAAACATTTATATTCATAATAATATTCCATGAAAAAAAAAATTTTCAATTGGAATTTCGCTCAAAATATTACTTTAAAGCGAAAAATGAATGAAACAAATTATATGAATTTGAATAAAGACTAAAATTTATCAACACAGTTTTGGGGAGGGACGAAACATTTTTATACATAAAATGAAAGATAACAATTATGTTTTTAATATTGCAACTTACATGAACAATTCCTCAAACTTTAGCAGCTGAGAGCCATTCATTCATAATTATATGTTGTAAAATAAACAAAATCTGAAATAGATTACAAAAATATTAGTATTTAGTATGAATAATTAATACAAAAAAAAAAAAATTTACAACAATAATAAATTGCAAAAACTTTGTTGGAAAGTCACAATTGGATAATTTATTACAAAGCAGCATAGCATAAATCTATTATTCAGGTTAAAAAAAAAAAAAAAAAAAAAAAATTGTGGTCTCTAAAATTTGGTGTTAATAAATGTATAAAAAGTTTTTGAAAGGAAACATATTCCAACACCATATCTGCAAATTTTACATGCTGCAACTTTGTAATCAGTACCTCTACATTGATTTTTTTTTTTGTAACGGTAAATTTATGAATGTAAAAGCTTTATTTTCTAACTACTCACAAACATTTTAAATCATTTTATTGCTTTATTGGAATAATAATTTAGTATTATTAATGACAAGGAATTTTTTTTATATTAATGGTTTGCTTGTCCTATATTAATAACATTGTCAAAATAAATAATTTCATTTCTTAAAAAGTTCTGCTTATGTGTATTTACTTATGCTTAAAAAATAAAGATGTTTATTACAATATCCATGAAAACAAATAGATAAATGTTTGACTGAGCTATGGCTCATCATAATTTCTACACTTTTATATAACACATTTATTACAATTTAAATTTTCTCTTATGTTTTTTCTCTTTTAATTTTTAAATTCACTAATTATGCAAAAGGAGATAGGGGGATCCTGTCCCCAGGCACTCCAAAAATACACAACCTTTGCTTTTGTCCATGTTAAAAGACATAAACATAAAGCAATATCATATTTTTCTATTGAAACCAATTATTATATGTGCTTTCACCGTTTGCTGGTTTATGATGCTTAATTCATATATGAAAATAAGGACTGCTGCTTGCTAAAATAAACTAGAAATATTTAACTTTTTATTATGAATTATAAATATATATCAAGATATTAAAATGACACATTATCTTAAACCATGTGTTTATATAAATGAAGGAAGTGAAAAACTTTCTAGACCAATAAATTATTGCTACATTATTTGCCATTAATACATTCTTAAAATGCAAAGGTAAATAACCTTAATTTTTTTTTTTTTTTTTTTAATGATTTACTTTATTACCTTAATTCTTATCTCGTTTTAATGTTTATTTTTTGTGACTCTTCCTTAAAAATGTTATGAATTATCAACTTAATTATGCCTGTTTAGATTTTAATGCTCACCAAAAGCAACATCCTTTTCTATAGTCAAAAAAAAAAAAAAAAAATCATTATACCCAAAACATCAGTTATGAAAATTATTTTAAAATATAATACTAAGTATATTTTTTGATAATCGAAATTCTTGAAATTTTTGTGTAAAGTATTGGTATTTGAATTTTTATTCTTTGTTTTAGTACTATAATTAAATTTCTTCTAAGAAACTTACATTTAAAAGTGTTTAATATAATTTTATACATAATTTATATATTATATGTCATTGCTAAGAGTTATTTATTCCTTTTATAACTGCAAGAAATTATTTATCATCAGTGTTCTGGAAAAGAAGAAATAAATATATTAGTTTATGACTTGTATATATGTATAATGCTTTTCAGTAGCACTTTATCAAATGTAAAATACTAATTATTAATTTTGAAAAGAAGTTATCTCTAATTATTCTGCAAAATGTTATTTATATATATATATATATATTTAAAATAAACTTGTATTATTACTTAATTTCAGTGTATTGATGTTAATATTTTTTCTTCATCAGTTTAAATTCACCCTTCTTTTTTTCTGTCAATTCTTAATATTTTCTTTTTTCCACTTCAAGTAACATTTTAGGTAAAAATTCAGTATTAGAAAACATTTTGTTGGAATATTAAGTTTAAAAATAAAAAGTTATTTGAAGTTTAAACTCATTCTTCACTGTATAATAATAACTTGGAGACATAACTTTATTAAAATGATTTGATTAGTTAATTTGTTGCTCCACTTTCATTCTTGAAAACCCATATCCTAATATTCAAATACATATATTACACATTGATGATTAAACTAGTTGAAAAAAATTTTTCTTTCATTAAATATACATATTTTTTTCAATATTCTTCTTTTATAAACATATGTTGAAATATAATTATTTCTAACATAAATCTTGTCATTATTAATCATTCTAATATCTCTAATTTTGATTCCTCTACTTATGTATACTATTATTTCTGTATTGTTATTTTTTTAATGAGAACTAACAGAATTTATGTAAAAAATTCTTAGATTCTTTTCACTTCACTCCAGAAGATTTTAATAAATTACAGAATCTTTTGTTGAAATTTGAAACATGATTTTAAAACATACATGTTTATTTTTAAAATCATTTCGAAAATTACTTTGATTTCAAAATGAAATTTAAAATTTTTTTAAACAGACAAAAAAAAAAAAACATTTCTAAAATTAAAATTACTAATATATGTGATAATAATGGGATTAAAAATAAAACTCATCAGAATATAGTGAAATTCTAGTTAAGATAAAGAAAAAAATATTTTCTGCTTGTAATCTGCAATGGGGATTGTATACCCTAAAAATATGAATTTTCTTTCTTAATATGATTAGTTGATTGGAGAATCCATGCCTTTTTTTCCCCATCAGAAGTTTTGGTAGAAATTAGATTTCAATAGAAATATTAGATAGAATTATGTAGATTTCAATAGAAAAATTCCATTTTATCTGTAAAAAAAAAAATAGAAAAGATAAACTAAATAGATAAATAGAAATAAGTGTACATAATAAATCTTGTTTGAAATAAAATTTAAACCAGACAGATATTCAAAATGCTACCTTGGCTAGTATTAAAAATCAATGATACAAATGCTATATATTTTTAAAATAACTTTTCTGATTTCACATCTAAGATTGAAACTTCTTGATTTATTGTCCTTGGAAATAAGGAAGTGGATGTACATATTTAATTTGCTACTGAATGTTTATGTGTAAAAAATCGTTATGTGAAAAAAATTGTTATATGCTTCAATTAAATAGTTGGATGTTTTTATAAAGCATGATTGAAATTTGTAATGCAATGATATAAGTGATCATTCAAAGTAAAGAATTATTGAGTCCTTGTCTTAGTTAGAAATTCTTATTATGTGCAGGATTATTCAGACTGATTTATCCTATTTCAAATTATTAATATTTTAAAAATGCATCATCAAAACATAAGTAATGCATAAATGTAAATAAAAATGCAGATTATTGTTTTAATTTATAATTAATGCTTAATATACCTTTAATTAGGCACACATATAATGTTAAGATGTTCAGTAAATTATTAATTTAACAAGCACTTTATTTAGTACACTTTATATTAATTAGAACTGTTTGGCTTTTTAAATTTAAAAGATACCAGACTACTATTGAATTATGTTACATCATCTGAAACCAGACCAATAATTGTTGTTACATTAACTTAAAAAAACTAATTTATAATGAAATTTAAGCATTTTTAATTAAGTAAATTCATATTTCGCTGATGAGATGATTATTCTTGTGTTAGGAATTTTTCTTATGCAGTCTCTTTTACTTTTGCCATGGTCCTTGAATATGTACATTTTTATTCCTGATTTTGTATATTATTTTAATTTGTTTAATATTTTATAACTAATATGAATTTTATTTAAATATGTATTTGTTAGTATATATACATATATAATGTTACAATAATAATATATGTATTAACAATGTATATTTTTATATAAATGTATAATGTAATTTTTCTGAATACTGTAGAATCAAAACTCTTATTAAATATATATGCCAGATTATGGTCTTAAACACAAAAAAGAAAAAATTTTAGACTAAGAACTAAACATGACTGCCTGGGAGAACATCTGGCCAAAATAGGTTTTGTGAACTCTGATATATGTGTTTTATGTAAGACGAAGAAAATAAATAAAGCCCATCTACTTGTTTACTTGGGAATGGACTCTTAACTTACAACAGAATGGTGATTTGTGTATTCTTTACTAGAGAACAAGAGAAAACATGTCCTGAAGTCATTAAATAACGAAGTTATGAAAATTTTCTGATTTTAATTTAATGTTTTATTTTTCTGCTTTGAAATACACAGAACAAAACAAAAAAAAAAAATCTAAAAAAATAATTAATTTTTTAATACAATTAATTAATATTTTAAGAGTTAAATTCAGGAAAAATAAATTTATTTATGTAAATTTTTTTATAAATAGCACATTCTGCGTTATAATAAAAATTTATCAAATTACTATTTAAGCCAAATATTGCACATAAAATATTAAGAGTGAAAAAAACCTTCTAAGAAAGTTGTCAAGATGTCATGGTCATTTGGCTGTCTTCCAGTTAGTAAAATATTGAACACAATTACTTTTCTTTGTTTCCTTCTGACATCCTAAATATGACATTTCTGCAGTGATGAAGAAATAAATTTTCAAAACGAAGAGAAATGTGTATGATTAATGCACTTTGAAGAATTTTTATTAAATAAAAATTTCCAGTATATTGTCCAATGGAAAAAATCCTCCTACCTGGGGAATTGATAAACTTAAAACGCTCAATAGAAGCAAGAAAAAAATCATATTGAGGGAATTCTACAGAAGAACAACAAAATCAGTACATATTGAATTTGAGTCTGTTGTTTGCATGTATGCTTGAAATTCCTAAGCTAATCCCCGCACAGATCGGTGGCGCTGTTACTGTAACTGCTGTGTTCATGGTAAAACTGAACTGTAAAAACGTTAAGATCTAACATACCATGTGATTAGTTTTAACTCTTAAGAATCTGCTGAAAATTACTCTGAGTGGATGTTGTTTTTCAGTGTAAAATTTAGTGTTGGTGAAGTACAACACAGATGGCGATATGGTAATCGAAAAGAATACTAAAAAGAATAAAATCACTGTCTGTTTATACGTCTCCGTAGGTGAAAAAATATTTTACCGTATAAATTTTTTTCTGTTTTTATATTAATCACATTTTAAAGTTTTGTTAAAAATGGGCGGAAATATTTAACAAGCTCCAAAATTTTCCAAATCACGCATTTTTTCCAATATTTTCCATAATTTCTGGCATCGATTAAAGCATTCCTGATTACAAATTTATTTATAACATTTTATATTTTTCGTCCAGCTTGACAGTAACACAATGAAATATTGGTAGATATCCTTATCTGTTTTCATCTCAATTTCTTTGATCAGTATAAAAATTACAATTATTGTACTCAATTAAATTGTTTTGATTGTTTAAAATAATATTTCTGGGTACAGTAGGAAATTGATTCGACTAATTGTAATTAATTTAGAAATAAGAAATAAAAATCAATGGAATGGATTAATGAATTTTTTTCTAGTAATGTTTAACATAAATTACATAGTAATATGCCACTTATTTCAAGTTCTTTAGATAAAATTAGTTAGAATAATAATTAAAACTTATTAGCAATATAAGAGTGTTGTGAATATAATTAACTATAAAATTGCATACTGGTGTGTAAAAATGAAAAAGAAAAGAGAAATTCTGCATATAACTAAAGCAACAATGACAATTCATGTTCTATAATTATAGTTTTGACACTTCAGTTTACAGATTCCTATATTTCCAATCAAGCATTAACAGGGCCGCAGTCGTAAAAACACTCAAAGTTATCTCAATTGCAGTCATTAAAAACAATCAAAGTTATCTCATTTGCAGTCATTAAAATCTCAAAATCATATCATTTAAAAAGAAAATGATGTAAATTTAACAAGTTTATAATGTTGGTAAAAACAGCGCAGTCATTAAAAACATTCAAAATCATCTCATTTATAAAGAAAATGATGCAAATTTAACAAGTTTATAATGTTGATAAAAACGGTATTATTCAGTATCAGTATATTAAAAAATATTAAAAAATTGAAAAAATCAATATTTATTCAAAAGCGACGCTAATATAAAAATTTAAGAAAAATATAAAAAAAAGCTTTTACATAACACAACCATTACTGTCCGATTTTCTTGATATCACAGTTGTCATATTTACCATCAACCTTATCTCTATAGACAAAAATATAAGAACCTTCATTGATAGTATCAATTGCTTCATAAGATATGTGTGATTTATGTTTAGGGAGAAAATATTCTTTTTCTTGTCCTTCAACTTGCAATTTTGCAATAACTATATATCCATATTTCATAGATTGAATTTTTTTCAAAGATAATAGAGCATATTCACCAATCTTTTAATCTATATGTCACAAGTGGCTTGAGTCTATTGAAAGCTTCCATTTATTAAGAAATATTTTTTATAAATAATTTTTCATTTGTAAAGAGATTTTGAAAGTTAATTTTTTCAATTTCTTATCTTCAATGGAATTGACTAAATTTTCCATTATAGAATATTTGCATTAATTTTAAAATTTCAGGATAAATATATTCTTTATATAATTGAAGTAAATCGTCACAAATTCTAGCTCTTTTACATTATTTCTTCATCTAATGGACTTTCAAAATAAATTTTATGATTAGCACTGATGACCCATCTGAAATTTTTCAAAAGAGCTTTATCCATTTATTTAGAACTATTTTTAAGAATATAATGACCCAATGCTAAAGTGTGAATTCCATCTTCTAAAATATATCTTTTATCATCTTTTGCAGATAAAGCTATTTTATTTATTTCAACAGAATACAGTTCAAGTTTCTTACATTTAATATTATTCATAGTTCTATAATATTCTTTTTTATTAAATAAACAATCTTTATAATCTTCAAACGAAATTTTATTTTTAACGGCACTTTTCTTAACTCCCTTTGATTTCTTTATTATTTCATCTTCAATTTTTATATGTTTTTCATTACTATTATATTTTTCAACACTTGTTTTTCTAGTTTTATTGTATACATTTTACTTCTTAAACCTACAAATTCTTCCATAATCACACCCTTATTTTCATCTTTCATTAGACCTAATACTTTTTTTTTATTACATCTTGGCATATTATATATATTATTTTCTTGATAATCAGATGTATCAAAGTAATCAATCATATTTTTCATATCTTCATAAAAATCGTCTGTTTTTATATCATATGTTAAACTATCTGTATCCATATAAAGTAATGTGAGATCTTTATATTTAGGTTTCATAACATTATAATGAAAATCATACATTAAATGTTTTGATAAATCTAAAATACTCATTCCTACATAAATCGGCTTATCTAATTTTATTTCAGTTTTAATCATATGAATAGCTACTAGATTTTCACTAAATATTGTCAGATGTTTAAAATTTGGTTTTGCAATCAATTTTTTTTAACTTGTTTATAACTAGTACAGAATTTAATATTAACTCTCTTTCTAACATTTTCGATAGTTTTTCCAAATACAGAATTATTCATTAATTTATAAAAATCTTTTTCGAATTCATTAGTTGCCTTTTTCGCATTTCAGTATTTAAATCTATATATTTTTTCAACCAGTCGGATTGATCGAATTCTAAAATTCTATGCACTTTTTTAATTTTAATCCCATTTCTAAATACTGTTTCAAACTTTTATAATGCAAAAACATAACTAGTTTTATCATACAAAGTTGTTAATAATTTTTCTTGTTTAGATCCATCTGGTATTTTTTTTTTTTCTGGGGCTAAAGGTAAATCGGTATGATAATCGTGTAATTCTTTTGGATATTCTAAATCAACTTCTAATATATATCCTTTCTTTGAATCATCTGGACATTTAAGAATATTCTTTATATTATTATTATTAACCCATTTAAATCCTCCATGAGGTAAATATTGACTCATAGCCCATCCATATAAATTATTAGCATCTAAGTACATTAAATAGTTAGATTCTTTATTTTTATCATATTCTTTCATATATTTATTATTTGCTTTTGAATATCTATTACAGCATTGAGATATTCCACCTCTAACACCTTTTTCTATCATTAAAACCATGTCAATATCATGTATTAAATCTAATTTAACTTGGGTTTTTTCAACATAGCATTCCAAGATAGACCTGGAGCAGTGAAGTACCAAGCAGGATCCAATTTATAAGTTTTTAAACAAACATCTCTAAATTTTTCGAAAATATCCGCTAATATTAAAACATCCGTTTTTACGTATAATTCTGAATACTCTCTTAAATTATTAATATTAAAAGATTTCCAAACATTCTGTGCATGTTTATAATCTTCATCTGATATATCACATTCATTCAATCTATTATAAAAGGCTTCCTTAGGTGGTAATTCAGTTTCTTTATATTTTTCTTCACAATCCATATAATCGTAAGGATAAACACCTTTTCTTGTTATCAAATCTAGTTTATCTTCTGGGAAATGTTTAGCAGTTTCTTTAAATACAGATTTCAAATTTTTAGTGCTTCTCAGATTTTTTGATAACTTATCTATGCTAAAAGACATAAATTTAAATGAATCTATAAATCTTAGTTTTAAATAATTTCCAAATTTTTGCTAAAAGATATATATTTCTCTTCATTATTAGGAATAACATCTAATCTAGATTCATCAAATCCAATTTCTTTTATAAACAAACGAGCATCATAACCAGATAAATTATGAATAATTACAGGTATAAAATATGGAATTTTGTAACTTAGATTACAAGCTTCATGAGCTGGTCCTCTATATTTTCCAGTTAAATGACAATGATCTTTTACTTTCTTATCATCTGGTAAAAACTTTTGTTCACATATAAAACATTTATTGGTCTGATTATAATGTTTTTTTTATCAAAATCTATCATATTTTTAATATCTTTATACTTTTCTTCTTTTTCTTTAATAAAAGCCTCTATTTTTTAGTATCTTCTTGTAACATAGATATAAATTTGTTCACAGCATCATCTCCATGATAATAAACTGGAGCCTTAAAATACTCATTTTCATATTTAATATAATAGCTGAATTCCATCGCTTTATGTTTTTGATATGGCTGTGTATAAGAAACTTCAGGATTCGGTTGACAGCTACTTATTTTATTCAATAAACATTCAAAATCAGCATAAATAACAAATGGTAACCTCATAGAATGATTATAGTTTTTAAATTTTATAATTTCACCTTTTTAGGCATTTTAATTTTACATGCTTCATTTCGTTTACAGTCTTGTTCATGTTCTTTTTAATTTTTGCTAGTATGTAAATCTTGCAAGCATCGATCACAAAAAAATGTTTGATTATTATTCTTTTGACATCTTAATAATTTATTTAAATCTTTAATCCAACAATAGTGTCTCATTTTTTCAAGGGTCAAATAAAGCAAATTTACATGTTTTTTAAATTTATTCTTAGTATAGTATAATATATTTATTTTTTCTGTATCATAATTATACACATTTATTGATATTTCATTTTTTTTCAAATTTTTGATATCATTAAAAGATATAGGAAATTTAATTCCTTTAAAATTCAACTCATTTTCATATTTTTTATACTTTGATACTCTTTGAGCATCTTTCACTACAGGATGAATTGCAGATAAAATTGACCACATAAAACATTTATTATCTTTATTTTTTACATTTATAATAGCTTTTTTACTTTTAAGTTCTTTAGGTAAATCTATATAAGAAGAAGCATATAACGGATCATATTTATTAATTTTAAGTTCTAAGTAAGTGACTTCTTGAAATGACCAACCCGATCCCTTGGTTTCCATTTCATCTGCTTCTTCAATCATTTTTTCAATAACAAAATCATAAAAAGTATTTAAATCGTTTGTTTTCGTTATGATATACATAGGAGTTTTGAAATTTTTTACTAATTCACTATCTTCTTTTGTAAACATACAGTCTATATGTACATTCACTTTTAAATTATCATGTTTTCTATGTTCGTTTATTTTATAAATAATAGTATATGTCTATAATATTCTAAAAATGTTAGAATAGAATTTACAACAGATATATTACGTTTATCTTTAATAAAATATGTTTTTATTCTGTTTTTGAAAGCGTTGTCACCTTCTTCAATATCTTCAAGTCCTCTTATGGAAGTCGAAAATTATGACTCTTACTATTTATATGAGAATTTATATTTTTATAATAATTTCCACAAATATTGCATCTTTTAAGGATAGGTTTAAAGATGAAATCTTTATCAAATCTTAAATTATGCCATTTCAAAATATTTTTTAGGTTATTTTTTTTTTTTTTTTGGATAATTAATAAATTTTTCTTTTAAATAATCCAAATCATATAAATTTTTTAAGGAGTAAATCCTTTGTTTTTCTTTCTCTGATTGATCCTTAAAATCATTACTATTTTTATCAAATTTTAATCCAAAAGAATCAAATATTTTTTATATTTATTACGCTTTTCAGGGTTTTTGATAAATATTTTTTTATATTTATTCAAATAATCATCTACATCCAAATTTAATAAATCAACTAAAACATATTTATATTCACCTGTTTCTTTAATATATTTCCTTAATAATCTAATCAATTCATTTTTTTTACAACCTCTAGGTTGTTTTATTTTTAATTGTTTTACTACTTTTCTAAGTTCACCGATAGTCTTTGACTTCAGTTGCACTTCCATTTATTAGGAATTAATTTTTAAACACTTTGCGTTCACACGTTTCATATGATAACTTGAACTTTCATGTCTTTTTTTTATGCAACTTTGTATAAGTTTTACCACACAAACATTCAATTTTTGCATTATAATATTCAGATTTACAAGTTTTACATATATTATCTCGATTTAATTTTCCATAATTACGATGTTTATAAAAATCATTTATTGTTTTAACAATTTGGCAATGAGAGCAAGTTTTTGTCACCTCCATTTATTACAATACATTTTTATTAAGGCTTTTCATGAAATCATTCCAGATCTTTTCATTTTTTTCTTTTAATTTTTTTATACATACGTAGAGTGTTAGGAATATTATACAAATCACACATTTTCTTTAAAAAATAATAGTAATTTATTTTTTCAAAATACATAAAGTCTAAAAATTTTAAAAACATTTCATCCGCTTCCTTAGTAAAATTCAAGTTGTGTTTTCTTTTCAAATGTTCAAAATAACTTACCCTACTTTTATATTTATTTCTTAAATATTTATCAATCTCACTCCTTTCATAAAAAAAATATACATTTTTTTTCATCATCAAAACAGGTTTTTTCTTCATTTTTTTTCATTATTTTCAAATAATGATTCAAAACTAGAAATGTTAATTTCATCCTTTCTTCAGAAGAAGACAATTCAACAGAACTTTCACTATCTTGAGATTTACAATCAAGAAAAATTCACATTCATTTATGTAATGTTAATTTTATTACATCTGACATTTTTATCAACCCAACTGTTAAAACTATCCGGATATCCGAGCCATTTTACAAAATATTTATCACCTTTCTTTTTAATAATTTTTTCAATTTTATAAACATCGTCTTTTTTTATTAAATTTAACCAATTCGTGTTCATAATATCTACCTTTGATTTCTTCTTCATTTAAATCTTTAATTTTATAAGTGATTGGATCTGTTTTTAATACTTCTGAAATTTTAAAGATTTCTTCAGTAAAAGTAGGATCGTAACCTCTCATGAATTTGGTTTTAAATTTAGATGTTCTGACAGTATCACCTATCTTAAATTTTGGTTTTCTTATCACTTTTTTCTTTGTATAAGTTCTTATAAACTAAAGGTTCGTTCTCTTGTTTACTTGCTTCGACAGGTGTCATTTTAATAGATCTGTGATATGAATTGTTATAGTTTTTTAACAATTTTGGTAATACATCTATATATTTTTTAGTGTTGTTTGCATGCATATACTTTGTGATTTTTCTTTGATAGTTTTATTAAATCTTTCAGCAATTGCAGATTTTATTTCTTTATTTTGAGTTGTAAACCAGTGAATATTGTTATCTTTAAATAATTTTTGAGTTTCTTTTCCCGTAAATTCAGTACCTTCATCTGTTAATATAAACTTTGGTATTCTTTTATCCATTCCAAATAATTGATTAAAGGCATTCGAGACTTCTTTAGCTGTTTTTCTTTTAATCGGAAAAGACCAAGCATATTTACTGAAAGCATCAATAACATTTAACAAATATTTTGTTCCATCATTGTATTTACTATATTTTACGATAAATAATAAATCAGCATCAAATTGATTATCTATACCAGGTACATACACTCTTCTTCTTTTAAATTTCCTTATAACAGGTTTAAATCTGGTATAAACATCTTGAGAATGCAAAAATCTTTAATTTCTTTTTGTTTTATCCTGTCTTCCTTTTAAGCTCCTTTATTCCACAATAACCAGTTTCTGGATCATAATATGTTCGGCCTAGGGCTTCTTTTTTTTTTTTTTTTTTTGTCCTATTCCTAAAAAACGACACTTTTTTTATCCACATTGTACACAAATTCCTTTTAACATAGGTCTGTTATTTTTAGAAACAGTTTGATTAATATCTTTCGTTTCTGTATGAGATTTACATTTTACACAGTAAATATCAGTCTTAGATAATCCCAATCCAAACATCTTTTTAGCTTTAATGATAGGTTTAATAATAGCTCGTGTTTGTCTTTCTCCTAAAGGAAAAATACCATTTGTAGGATTTTTAATAGCGTCTAGATCATCTAAAAATTTTTGGTCAGCAATATGTCTCTGTTTTGTATCTTTTGTTTCATTGTAATCAATATCGTGTTTTTTACAAGCTTTATCAACCCTATTTATACCCGGATCACCTCTTTCTAAACGTTTTTTTAGTTTAGTAAACGGTCCTGTAATATTGATAACCTGGAATATGCATTTCGAAGGTGGATTTAATTTATCTTGAAGCCAACTAACAATATCACCTCCACTAATTACACCAAAGAAACCTGAACCATTGATTTCTTTAAAAATATGAATATTTTTTTTACAAACCATTTATTAAGGAAGAAAAGAGGTTTTAACATATTTATATCCATTTAGCTGTGTCTTTTTACATATTTTTCAACTGGAAAAAAAGTTTAAACTATTAATAAAATCTTGTTCTCGTTGATAAATTTCTTCTTCAGAAATTGCTTTAGCTTTCAATAAATTTAACAATTGTTTATAAAATCTATAACATTGTTTGTATTCTTCTTTCCTTTCTAAAATATTCAACGATTTCTCAATAATTTCAACAATTCCTGCACTTAAACTCAATGCTGCTAACGGTATAAATGCAAATGCTGCTAAACCAGTTCCGCTTAAAATAAACTTACTCACTGATAAAGAAATGCTTATCTTGTGAAAGCAATTATAACTCTTTCTGTAAACAAAGATTCGTTTTTCTAAATATTCTTCCATTTTATTGGATGAAATCCCGCGGTTTTAATATAATATTTCTTGGAAACCACGTCGATATTTCATGTTTGGATTCACTAAATCAATCATCAGGAAATCATGTGGTTGTTGAAAGCATTTTTTATAATCTCATAAAATTCTTTTTAGTTAAGGAACCGTCTATATCGTTAATTATGCGTTTCATATCT
This sequence comes from Caerostris extrusa, assembly GCA_021605095.1. NCBI lineage: Eukaryota > Metazoa > Arthropoda > Arachnida > Araneae > Araneidae > Caerostris > Caerostris extrusa. Next base: position 14,651 of record BPLR01000745.1, read on the forward strand.
CGTCCTTGATTTTTTAAAAATATACTATAATTAGAGTTATCTCTTATAACTTTAGGTATAGGAAAATAACACTGAGCTAAATAGATGTTAGAAGCATTTTGTGTCTTCCTTGTAAATATAACTGTTCAATAAGACTTTGATCTTTTTCTAAAAGACAATCATCAAATACAATTAAATTCTTTTTGGTTTCATCTAAATCTTCAAAAGTTATAAATTCACTTAAATCTGATGCAAATACTGTTTCTTTTTTATATTTTTGAAAATCTTCTAATAAAGCTTTTTTATCTTTTTTTTTCGATAACTTTTTACAAATCAAGTCGATATCTTCTTTTTCAATGTCTT
>BPLR01000746.1:0-132107 GCA_021605095.1 Caerostris extrusa
CCTCTGATGATGCCATCAGCAACTTAAAAGGCATGAATTACTATATGCGCTAAAGAAATTCTGACTCTGTAAGAAAAGAAGTGAGTGGTTGGGCACGAAGGGAAAGTGGAAACCTTTAAATTTATTGTGATCAATATTCTACTTTTTTTGTCCAAATCATAAAAGTAAGGAACCGTTGAATTTTGGCGGCTGGCCCAATATGGCGATCATGTGAGTATAAGCCTTGAAGTAATGAGTAACTAATTTCTTATGTGTGTAGAGAATTGCTTCATTTTACAATCGCATCTCTTACTTCTGGCGCACTTTTAGCGAAAATATTTTGAACGACCAATCTCAATGGCCCCTGTTTTTGATTTTACCCTATTTTTCATAGAGAACATTATAAATATAAAGAATTTGGTTTATCTTTAAATGAAACATATTCATTTTAGTTATTTGTCAAAAATTAGATTTCATAAAAAAAAAAAAATTGCGATTTACCAGTTATATAATTGAGGAATTTAAAATTTTCTTAATTGAAAATAAAAACAAAATCTTCTAAATTTTCTTAAAATTCGAATTTTTTTCTAAATTTGGATTGATGTCTGGTTCGTTCACATGGAAGAAGATGTCGTAAAAAGATTATTTTTTGAGATCTCATTTCTATCTTCGAATTGCATTAAAAAATTTTACAAAAAAGTTTAGGTAATATGGCATTTGTATTTATTTTGCTTTTGTATTGTTGACTACCTCGAAATGTTTTTAAAAGTGCAAAAAATAAAATCCCAGAAACTATTGGAAATTATATATTTGGTGTAGAATATTTTATATGAAAAAAAAAGAGAAGATAAAACAAACGATTGTGTTTTTTAAAAAACACACGTTGTAGTGGAAAACGTTTTGTTTGCAAATAAGAATAGGATGATAGATGCACAGAATATTGAAAAATTATATTAAGAATTTGTAAGAATTTAAAGAATTTTCAAATAATTTTTATAAGAATATTGATTAATAACTTTTATAAGATTATTTTAAAACTTGATTTCGTAAAGAATTTTTTAAAACTTCCAAGATTGAGATTTCCAAATTATAATATAATATTATGGAATGCACAAACTAAGTTAAGAACATTCATCCGCTATTACTATAGTAGATTTTTTTACCTAAGTAAGCTGATTATATAAATTTTCTTACCTTCGATTTTTTTATATATTTTGAAAATAATGTTATTAAAAAAATAAATAAGAAAGTAATGTTTTCCCATATCAGTACTAGAAGAAAACATTAAAAAAATATATTATAATTGAGTAACGAATATATAAATAAAAAATAAATAGAATTTTTCAAATGGAGTTGTAATAACTTTCTAAATTATACATTGAATCTGAAGAAAGATTCTATATATTTTTATTTATGTCATTAGTTTATTGTCATTAGTGAAATTTATTTTCATTTATTTGTCATTTATTGTCATCGAAGCTGAATATATTTATAAATCAGAATTTAAAATCAGTTTTCGTTTAAAAATGTATCAATCTGTAATGTTTTTTTTTGTTGTTGTTGTAGTTCCTGGATTAAATTTATTATTTAAAAACTAAATTCTTTGAATAGCAACTGAATTGAAATAAACTTAGAATTTAATACTTATTTAAAATGTTCTATAAATATTTTTATTTAATAAAAATATAACAATTACTATTTTGTCATTTTATATCTATTGGCATAAATTTTATGTTATGATTGTGTAAAAAATGATAATATGCAACAGGATGTAATTTCGTCATTGCACGTAGATGATTTAAAAACACTTCAAAAAAATATAATTGAAAATTTTTCTTGAAATTTATAGGTTCCTTAAGGTACTGAAAAAGGTTCGAGACTTTACAATATCACTAGATATTGCACTTTAATGGTATTTATATGAAAACATCCCATTAAAAAAATTAGAACAACCAACAAAATAATAATAATTACAATAAATATATAAATGCATTTAATTTTTCTCCCCTTATTGTATGAATTTCTACAATGAACAGTTTCGACAAAAGGCATGTGTATTTTTCTGTTGTTTTAGCTGATTTTGCTATGTAAAAGAACTTTTCCACTGTTGCAAAGGGTGATGGCGCGCATCATTATTTAATGCAGAATATATATATATTTTTTGCGTTGCTTTGTTAACAATGTAAATATTTATCTGGGCATTCATGTATTTAATTTATATAAATGTCTCTTGAATATGGTGAATATCATTTTAAAATATATAAAAATACTGAATTTTGTATTTGTTCTCAATTTTGCAATTATAGTTGTATGGGATTAAGATTACAAATAAGTTATTTCTACTCTGTTTTTTAAAACAAGTAATATCATACATAAACACAATAATTATATTAATAACTTTTTAGAGGATATTTTAATGGAAAGTACGTTGAATTTTTGGAAAAGGGTGGAACTCATTTCGAAACCCGGCATGTAAATCAGAATTGAATCTTCTTATTTATTACGGGAATGAACGCATTAAAATCTATAGAGCTGAAAGTTACTTACTTTGGGATTAGGGAAAGGGTATGATCCGGTCAATGCAATCCCGATGGATGTGAGTTAAATTTTAACTGACCTTCTTTTCCGATCCCAAATTGGTAGCTGACTTCTTTGTTTTCTGTTTTTGTAAAGACTTTCTTCCAGACTTCTGGTTTGTCTCCTGGTTGTAGCAGACTTCTCTTTTTTCCCCTTCCTTGCTACAGGCTATTCTCCCCAAATTATAAAAAGTAAGTTCTCCGTAAGATAAAATATATAGTAGCAGCATATATCGACCAAATCGTAAAAATAGGACATTGGGATTTGGTAATTTTTTTTGTGATGCCGACTGAGCTTAAGTTGTCAAATGTGGTAGCATGTGTTTCTTGTGCTATTTTCAAATCACATCACTTACAATCGCAACCAAGTTACTTATGAATTTGGCGAAAAGAATTTTAGATGCCACATACCAACGGCCCCCTGTTCTGCTATTTTACCCATACTTCCCTGTACATGGCAAACTTTGTGAAGGATAAGTTTGTAGATGTACCTATAGTAGAAAGTAAACCTGTAGAAGTTCGCTACAAAGAGATTTACTGGAGATGTCGTTTATTTTGCTATATACATATAGTGTTATTTACTGTGGATGTCGTTTTAATCTGCTATATACATGTCATTCTAGAACCAAGTGATTTCAAAGCAAAGCACCCATAATTTGAAAATAAAAATTTTTAAAAATTTTCAGAACTAATTTTCAAAATGTTTTCAATTAAAATGCATCACGTATGTGATGATATGACTTTTTGTTTACAATATGGAATTACAATACAATTTTTGTGAATTACAATTTTTGGAACAATTACAATTTATTACAATTTTTGGAACAATTACAATGTATTACAATTTTTGAACAATTACAATTTATTACAATTTTTGGAACAATTACAATTTATTACAATTTTTGGAATTACAATATGCATGAACAAATGTCACAGAATTTTGACATTGAATAGGCATGACGACATTATATACACATGCATAAGTAAGGACTATAAAAACATTTTTAAGTTCTAAAAAAATTTTATATAATATATTTCATGTTAGATAAAGAAACATAACAATATTAAAAAGGCTACAAAAGTTAATGAAGATAGATGAAAAAATTATACTATTTTTAAATGAAGAAAATATTTTTATTGAAAATAACAATTAAATATTACAAATGGAATATTTAAAAGACAAATTAAAAATAGCAAAATTAAGTAAAGAGATTTCATTTCATCACTACTAATAATTTTTAAACTTTTCAGATGATTTAAAATTTGTATTATTAATCCTTTCGATATGACATTTTTAATAGTTAGTCTTTAATTTCAAAAATTAATTAACCGTTTTTTTTTTAGAAACATAATAGAAATAATATAATGATTTTGAACTTATTTTGAACAATATATAAAATATTAAAATTGCTAAATAATTTTTAAATTAACTCAATTTAAAAATAAAAATTAAAAAAAAAATTATATTTTATGTATTATTGTCAAATTTGTTTTTAATGGGCAGTTTTAATACGAAAATAATTATATAGCTTTTAAAAGACAAATTGTGATCTTCTGATGAGCCATCAAAATCTAGTAGAAATTATAATTATTATAATTATTGCTTACTTTTTAATTAGCATTATTAAAATTATTTATTATTCTATTTTAATATTATTTACTTTTAAAAATTGTTTTATCAAAATCATTAATTGATAAAAAAAAATCTTACTATATGAAATATATCACTTTGTATATAACAAATATAATTTCCATATTTAAAATTTAAATTAAAAATGATTGAAAAAAACGAAGTTTAAAAATAAAAAAGAAGAATTTTACCTAAATAAGGAAGTACAAATGTATTAGTTCGTAAACTGCGATATGCACCAGTAATTATTTTTATATTTGTTAGCAGCTAAGTAAATAAAAAATAATTAAAATAATAGTCTTTACAACAGGCACAACAAGCTCGTTTATCACTAAGAGGAAAAAAGGAAGCATTAAATATTATAGAAAAAAAGCAAGTTTTGCTTTACAAAATCAATCCTTTTTTTAATCAATATTTTTTAATACATTTTTTTCGATTCCTTTTTTTATATCACTTTTTAAATTTTAGAACGAAGTATTATAAAAAATTATGTTTGAAACATAATATATTATAAAAAGAAAATTATGACTTGCCTTGACTTTGAGATTTATGCTCGCGTTAGCTGTTTATCTCAATTTATCAATTGCTCTTGAGAAAAATCAGAAAAAAAAAGAGAAAGAAAATAAAGTACAAATAAAAACAGATCTTCAGATAATCAGTGGACTTTTAACTGATTCCAAGAGTATTAATGAAGAAGCACACCAGAAATATGGTGTCGTGCAGAATTTCTGTCACTAAATAATACAAAAAAACTTTTGCACATAAGCACACATGCACAAACTACGTAATTTTCGAAGAAATTGATCAGTGATACAGCTTTATAATAAGGTTCGTCGCTCATATCAAATAAACCAAGAATAGGATAGGACTTTATATAAAGCATATTATATTAAAATATTCGAAAAGCTATTGTTTACATTTCAGTATTCGAAAAACTATTGTTTACATCTCAATATTCGAAAAAAACTGTTTACATCTACATATTCAAAAAACTATCGTTTGCATCTACATATTCGAAAACTATCGTTTGTAATCTATATATTCGAAAAACCATTGTTTACATCTAGATATTCGAAAAATTATTTGCTTAATCTACATATTTGTAATTCCAATATACATTAAAATAAAAATAGCATCTTGTTCCAATCATCAAAAAAATAGCATCTTGTTCCGAAGAAAAGGCATCCATTATCTAAATTTTTAAGCTACGATTATGCTGTCAAGTATAATCACTTATTGACCTTTGAGTTTTTTTTTTATTGTAATTTCTACTCGTGGCTGCAGAATAAAAGGAAAGCAGGAAGAGATAAATAAAAATGAAGTTGTGATGCAATGTTGGTTGAAAAAAAAAAGACTTGTAAATAGACATGGATACACAAAAGTTAAAAAGAGTTGTAACATTAGAAGTAAAAAGATGGACGCAATAAGTGGATTCGTTTTGGCTCCGGTAGGCCTAACTTTAATTCTTGGGAGCTTTTTAATATTTCTTCTGTTTTGGTAAGTAACTGAATATTCTATTTTTATTTTTATATTTTCCTGATAACAACTGTCATAACACATCTTATTCTGTGATTCTTTTTTTCACATGATAATTTTAAATTTCTTTTCTAAATATCAAATTATTGGTGCTTATCTACGAGAATTTGTTTAAATTAATTCTTTTTATTAAAAAAAATGTTATTAGAATTTTTTTCATTTATTGACAGATGGTTGTTAGTTTGTTTGGTTTTTTAACATTGAAAGCTGCCTCTGTTTATCACATTAACATATTTATTTATAAAATTGTAATAACAGCAATGGTTTGAATTGACACATTAAAAAAATGTACATGAAATATCTATTGAATAGAAAAATATATAGATATATATCTATGAAATAGAAATATGTTAATTTTTTTATTTTCCACTTTAAACTTTAATGGTGATATTTTGTAATATATGGTAATTTTTTTTATAGTATTATCTTTAAAAAATTGAATAGTTTATTTGTAATATATAGGGGGAATTATTGAAAGAAGTTAAAGAATTAAATATTTTTAAGATTGGGGTTTTAACTATTTGGAAACTATTTATCAGCCCAGAAATATCTCGAAAGTTATTTTAAGAAATTTAACGATATAGAAAGTTTAAATTTTAAGTAAATTATTTAGTTATTTAAATATTTTTTAATATTGAAATTATTATTTTAAGTTAAAAATCATTATTTTAAGATTTGATTTCGGTATTTGGAAACAGTTATTCTCAAAATATATGCTATTTTAAGAAATTTAAAGATTGAAAGTTTAAATGTTAATTTAATTATTTAGTTAATTATTTTTTATTAAATTATATTTTACCATCTGGATTAAATGACAAATTATATGTTTACTTTTTCACCAGTATTTCAGAAGGATGTATCCCAAAAATTTTTATTAAATTGTTTTACCATCTTTCATGCCATAGTACTTCAGAAGGATGTATCCCAAATTTTTTATTAAATTTTTTAACGTCTTTCCATATAATATTAAACACTTTTACCATCTTTCATACCATAGTACTTCAGAAGGATGTATCACAAATTTTTATTAAATTCTTTTAGCGTCTTTCATATAATATTAAACACTTTTACCATCTTCTTACCATAGTACTTCAGAAGGATGTATCACAAATTTTTTACTAAATTTTTTACCATCTTTCATATAATATTAAATACTTTTTTACCATCTTTCATACCAAAGTACTTCAGAAGGATGTATCACAAATTTTTTATTAAATTCTTTTACCGTCTTTCATATAATATTAAATACTTTTACCATCTTTCATACCATAAAGTACTTCAGAAGGATGTATCCCAAATTTTTTATTAAATTTTTTACCATCTTCCATATAATATTAAACACTTTACCATCTTTCATACCAAAGTACTTCAGAAGGATGTATCAAATTTTTACTAAATTTTTTACCGTCTTTCATATAATATTAAATACTTTTACCATCTTTCATACCAAAGTACTTCAGAAGGATGTATCACAAATTTTTATTAAATTCTTTTACCGTCTTTCATATAATATTAAATACTTTTACCATCTTTCATACCATAGTACTTCAGAAGGATGTATCACAAATTTTTATTAAATTCTTTTACCGTCTTCCATATAATATTAAATACTTTTACCATCTTTCATACCAAAGTATTTTCAGAAGGATCGTCACAAATTTTTATTAAATTCTTTTACCATCTTTATTCCGTCTTTTTCCATTAAATTTTTATTAAATTCTTTTACCGTCTTTCATATAATATTAAACACTTTTACCATCTTTCATACCAAAGTACTTCAGAAGGATGTATCACAAATTTTTATTAAATTTTTTACCGTCTTCCATATAATATTAAACACTTTTACCATCTTTCATACCAAGTACTTCAGAAGGATGTATCCCAAAATTTTTTACTAAATTTTTTACCATCTTTCATATAATATTAAACACCTTACCATCTTTCTTACCAAAGTATTTCAGAAGGATGTATCCCAAATTTTTTTACTAAATTTTTTTACCATCTTTCATATAATATTAAACACTTTTACCATCTTTTCTTACCAAAGTATTTCAGAAGGATGTATCCCAAATTTTTTACTAAATTTTTTTTACCATCTTTCATTAATATTAAACACTTTTACCATCTTTTCTTACCAAAGTATTTGTGAAGGATGAAGGTGTATCGCAAATTTTTACTAAATTTTTTTTACCATCTTCATATAATATTAAACACTTGCCATCTTTCTTACCAAAGTATTTCTGTGAAGAGTTGTATCTCAAAATTTTTATTAAATTTGCCGTCTTTTACAATCTTTCATCTTTCAGCATTTCGTGTTGATGTATCCCAAATTTTTTACTAAATTTTTTTACCATCTTTCATATAATATTAAACACTTTTACCATCTTTCTTACCAAAGTATTTCAGAAGGATGTATCGCAAATTTTACTAAATTTTTTTACCATCTTCAATATAATATTAAACACTACCAATCTTCTTACCAAAGTATTTCAGAAGGATGTATCCCAAATTTTTTACTAAATTCTTTTTACCATCTTTCATATAATATTAAACACTTTTACCATCTTTCTTACCAAAGTGCTAAGAAGGATGTATCCATAAAATTTTTTTTTACTTCAAATTTTTTTACCATCTTCATATAATATTAAACACTTTTACCATCTTTCTTACCAAAGTATTTCTGAAGATGTATCGCAAATTTTACTAAATTTTTTTACCATCTTTCATATAATATTAAACACTTTTACCATCTTTCTGCCAAAGTATTTCAGAAGGATGTATCCCAAATTTTTATTACTAATTCTTTTACCGTCTTCCATATAATATTAAATACTTTTACCATCTTTCATACCATAGTACTTTCAGAAGGATGTATCACAAATTTTTATTAAATTCTTTACCGTCTTTCATATAATATTAAATACTTTTACCATCTTTCATACCATAGTATTTCAGAAGGATGTATCACAAATTTTTATTAAATTCTTTTACCGTCTTCCATATAATATTAAACACTTTTACCATCTTTCATACCATAGTACTTCAGAAGGATGTATCAAAATTTTTATTAAATTCTTTTTACCGTCTTTCATATAATATTAAATACTTTTACCATCTTTCATACCATAGTACTTCCAGAAGGATGTATCACAAATTTTTATTAAATTATTTTACCGTCTTCCATATAATATTAAATACTTTTACCATCTTTATACCATAGTTTCAGAAGGATGTATCACAAATTTTTATTAAATTATTTACCATTTCATATAATATTAAATACTTTTACCATCTTTCATACCATGCACTTCAGAGGGATGTATACGAAATTTTTGCATTAAATTCTTTTACCATTTCCATATAATAATAAATACTTTTACCATCTTTCATACCATAGTACTTCAGAAGGATGTATCCCAATTTTTTTTTACTAAATTTTTTTTACCATCTTTCATATAATATTAAACACTTTTACCATCTTTCTTACCAAAGTATTTCAGAAGGTTGTATCTCAAAATTTTTTTATTAAGTTCTTTTACAATCTTTCATACCATAGTACTTCAAAAAGGATGCATCCCAAATTTTTATTAAATTATTTTACCATCTTATACAGTGAATTTGAAAGTTGCTAGATATTATTATTTTTTGAAAGTTGCTATTGTTGTTTAATATTTTGTTCGAATAATTAGCTAAATATTTGCATTATGAAGAAAATTCATGGTACCGATTACATGGTAACATACATCGTAACCATGTAAATACCATTGTATTGTACAATAATAAACATATCTGTTTGTATTTTAAACTGCTGAAAATCTCATTCACATCTTATGGTACCTTTTAAATAATTAATTGTGTTTATTTTAAATAATTAAATGTGTTTACTCTATCGAAACTAGCAAGTATATTTATGCTATGATAACAAAATTTGTGCTATGAAAATGCAATCATAAATTCGTAAAAAATATTTTTATTACTAGTATATGCACATGTAAATTCATTTCTTGTTATGACAGGAAATACAATAAGAAATATGACTGCTGGAAAAAGATGGGTGTGCCTTATATTAAACCTTATCCTATTCTCGGTTCGATGCTGGATATTTATGGAAAAGTAAGTTTATCTTCAATTTATATCATCATATTAATAAATTGTCATGACTTCCTGGCTCATTTGACATCTTTGTTGAGCGGATATTTCGGCATGGTTTACTAAAAAGAAAATTGTACTAAAATTCTAAATCATACGTGATAAAAGCAAACAAAAAATACTGGCTTCACTTCTTAATACAGCACAGTGGTAAACAGACCAAGTTCACTAACAGGCTGAAGTAGTGAGAGAACTTCTGATACAAAACCTTGGCAGGATTTTAATTAGGGCTGATTGAATAGATCTTGAACATTGACTTTCTGCAGATGTCCAGGATAGTTGTGATGGTTCGCAAAAAAATTTAAAAAAAAAAAAAATATGTGCCCTATTTGCATTTTTTATATTTTTTTAAATAACTGGCAGATGTGTATCGGCGTTGCTCAGCAACCGAAAATACATCTTTGTTTTGGTAAATTTTGTTTGAAAAAAATATATATATCTGTACATATTTAAAAGTTTGAGATTTTAAATATCTCATCTTAATAAAGCAGTAATTCCAATAATTTTTTTTTTTTTTTCACCTTCAATCTGTTAATATATTTATTTGTAAAAATATAAAAGTGTTAGTTTGGAAAATAGTTTAAAAACTGATGCGGTTACATTTTCTATCTTATTTTTACAATAAGTTTATTAGTGCCATCTGGTAGCAATAAAATTAAGGTTTTTTTACTTAATTAATAAAAAGAAATTAAGGGGGAAGGATCTCCAGGTTTTAAAGTAGCCTAGTCCTAAGTAGGCAATAACCTATGTACGTGCCAAATTTGATACCTGCAAATTGAAAATTTTGAATTTGTATGAAGGACAAATAACCAAATTTTCACATTTATAAACAAAATAAAACATATATATATATAGAGAGAGAGAGAGAGAATTTCAGTATATTCTGAAAAATTTTTTTTTTGCCTTTTTATTACACTAACTTCAGGAATATCCTATATAGCTTATGAAATATGGTATTTATTTCATTCACTTTTTCCACAACGTTTTTAGACAAGCGATGAAGTCACATGAAATTTATATTCATTCTTATTTACATTTTTTATAGCTTCTTCATGAAGTTGAAGTTCAAAGGTACAAGAAATATGGATCCCTATATGGGTAAGAGGTATTTTTATTTTCATTACATTAAAATATCAGTATTTTGTTAATCACAAACCATTGTCAAAAGTTAATATAATTTAGATAATGAAATCAATTTCAATATATTTTATTATTTTAAGAGTTTCTTGTATTTTTTTTTCAATTGAATTTCTTCCACCGAATATTTCCTTTCCATGAGTCAAAAACATTCTAAATTAACATAAAAATTAATATTATGAGTAAATTTAATCTTTTATTAAAATTTTTTGATAGTTACCTTAAAAAACAATTATTAATTTGTGTATTTAAACTAATAAATCTACTAAATTTGATTAATTAAAAAAAATAGGTTCATACCCATTATTAACTATTATAAACCGTAAATAGGGAGGTCATTTTATTTTTGTACATTGAAAGCCATGGATATTTGTAGTGGTTCGGAATCCACTTTAAACTGTAGGTCTCGGTCTAATATGACTGTAGAGCGTTGGACGTAGAGCTGACAACCCTAACCCGTAAAAAGAAAACATCTCTTGCATCGAAATCCGCCAGTTAGGTGGACGGCCTTGGCCTACTATGGGGCTGTTGCACCAATGAAGAAGAAAATACACACACACAAACACACACACGCACGCACACACACACATATACATACATACATATATATATATATATACACTAATATTAGCACAGAAGATTGTTTAATTTTTTTGTTACTGCTATGAACAGATATTTCTAGTTTAAATTTTTTTCATACTTCAAATTCTAATAACCTTTTCTTTGCATTTTATAAAGTATTTACAAAATAAATGTGATTTTGGTTTTCCACTTAATGTAGCAATTTTAATGTCTTGTAATGTGTATGAAGATGCCATTATTGATATGAGATTAAAATTTATTTTCTTTTACCATTAATTGTTATTTTTGAGAAACAAATCATTTAGCAATTTTTTTAATTAGATAACCTTATGTATCCGAAATCATGTTATCAGATTGCACAGATTCTTTCTCATTAAAAACTATCACTTTTGAGAAGGATGTCATATATTTTTTTCTAGAAATTGTTAAAGTATTTTCTGTAGTATACTAGTAAATAATTTTTTTCTTTTAATTTTCAGACACTTTGTAGGTGCTTATACCATGCTAACCGTTGGCGATCCGGAACACTTGCGAAATATTCTGGTCAAAGATTTCCACATATTCAGCAATCGAAGAGTAAGTATTTAACCTTATTTCTCGTGAATCTAGAGCAGGGGTGGCCAATACAAATATTCTTGCTGGCCACTTTGAAATGCATAACACCGCGAGCCGCATATAAAATTATGTATCCCCCTATTACATTTAAACCCACTATAGATATTTTTGGAGTGAAAAATTGAAGCATGATGAGTTATTATTATTGCGTTTACTATTTTTCTTTCATTTAAACATATATAATATAATAATAATGATACTAAACCCACATTGTAAATAAACATATAACAATCAAAATGAAATATAAAAAATAAAACTTAGGAATTAATAGAATTACTATTAATTAAATCAAAGAATGAAAAATTACATTTGAATGATTTGAGGTGAGTTCAGTACTTTCTTAGCTCTCTTGTGATCTTCGTGCAACCACAGGACTCCAATTTTCCCGGTTACGGTTTCCAAAGAGCTACGCGAGGTAGATCTATTTATAAGAAGACCTTCTATTTGCAACGCGTCCATAGATGGTAATCTTTAAAATTCTACAGAGTGCATCAACTTTCCAACAGATAAGAGTAGGGACCAAATAATTCATTGAGAGTTCATTCAGCCTAAGTCCAGGCTCTAAACACTGATTCTGTTCGATACATTTATCGGGAGAAAATTATCTAGATTCACTACATTTTCTACTCCAACATTCGAGAAAGACTCCCGTATGACAACACGAAGATTGTTGGTATTAACAAACATCATGTTAAATGGACGCATTGATCTCTATATCTTTAGCGGATGCTCTGTGCTGCGCAGCATATGAATGTGTGTTTGCATTTTCGTTGGTGTTTGCATGTTCGTTGATTCTAATTTAATTTTAATGTATAAAAATCTACGTCCAAATCTTGTCGATGAAGGTTTTAACCCCTGAGTCCCGAATACTCGCTCAAGATCATCTTAGAACTTTTGAGAGTATTTGCAATTTTTTACCTTCGTCCAGAACATGAAAACATTGTTACTGGAGGAGTAGGATCAACTTCAACAGAATTCAAAACTACCTGGTTTCAGTAGGAATTACGTCGTGAGAGCTGATAACTACCTGTATTAGTCATTTTTTTTTTGTGTCCGATATGTAGAAACTCCGGCGTTTGTAGTTCCGGCACCGGAAATTCAACGGCATTCCGGCGTTTTGTAGAACTTCCGGCGTTAAAGAGTGTCATACACCATGATGCATGTGCACTATTATTGCTATGCGCTATTTTTTGTACTTTATTATGCTATATTCCTATCTAGTTTTTATTAAAACCTAGTCAGCAAGTCTGAAGATAACTGATCAAAGGTAACATTTTCTTACTTTGCAACATCAATGTAGAATCCCAAAAGTTGGCCTTCATTTAAAACTGATTCAAACTTTGGAATTAATATTTGCCATGAAAAAAAAAAGTATATAAATTACATTATTTTAATTATTTTAAACTCAAATAGTCCTGGCCTTATGACAGTGCAAGATAACTATCCTACAAGAAGGTGGTGGTTGATCATTGGTGGAGACGTACCATACAATCAGTCATTTAACAATGAATTAATTCAACGGTGACTGTAACAAAATATGTCTCGCCGACATTTGAATTAGATGATGGAGTTTTCTCTGTTTCTAAATTACACAGCAATGGAATTATACTTATGTCTTCCTGAAAGCTACTTTTACCTTTCCCTACAGTGACTTTTAAGTACATATGTCCTCATTTTGAAACATCACACATCTACTGTGATTTTACAGTATTAATAGTGAATGGCGAAAGTGAAAATACTCAATTTAGAAAAAAATAAATGTTCATTGTGAGAAAAATGCTTCTACCCTAAAGTGACATTTATAAGTTTTCTCTCGAAACGTCACATAAATGGGGGAACGGGCAGTGCGTTTACTCATGGAATTTCTCTTGAAAGGAAACATTTTCCTTCATTCGTCAGTGAACCATTTTTGGCCTACATTAATGAAACATCAATATATAAAAGAAAAAGAAATGTAGAAAATGATTAAACATTTTCATATGTAAAAAGCAGCTCGAATTGTGTACCTCTGCTAATTGGCCTAAAATTATTTTTTAATGTTTCTAATTATAAATAACTAACGTTTCTAATTAATGGTAAAATTTTATGCCTATGTACTTATCTTACAACAGACTGTCAGCTCACAGTCCAGTGCCGCACAAAGCTGGCGGAATTGTTCACTAGCCACTGGTCTCTATATTTTCAGTGGGTTTCTAGTCATGTGGAAGTCCCTTGTAATGAAATCTGTAATCGAACGGTACATTATTTATGTCTTGGAAATTTTTTTTCAGAAGTTATAGTTAGTAAATTCAAAAGATATGAGTTTTCAAAAATTCGATTCTGCTGTAATTTAAAAAAATTTACAAAAATAAGTTTTATTTGTTAGAAATTTACATCTAAAATCGAACAGATTTTTATGTCTCTGCAAAAATTTTAAATAATCTTAATCTCTGTAAAGGAACTTAAAAATTCAAAATATAGGAAATCTGAAAAATCAATTCTGCGGTAATTTAAAAAATATTTTTTTCATTTTTTTCTAAGTTTTATTTGATAGAAATCACCCTTAATCGAATGGTACCTTTTTCATGTCTCTGCATTTTTTAGAAGCTATAAAGTTAAATTGAAAATTCAAAACAAGGAAATTTTCGAAAAATTCGTGACATATATAATTGAACGGTAGCTTTTTTTTTTAAGTCTGTAAAATTATTTTCATAAATTTTAAAATTAACTTGAATATTCGAAAATGAAATTTCAAAAACTCGATTCTGCTGCAATTTAAAAATTATATGCTAATAATTTTTAAATGTTTTATTAGATATAAAATACATCTGTAATCGAACGGTAAATATTTTATGTCTCTTCAAATTTTTTTAAAGAAATTATAAAGTTATATTGAAAATTCAAAATATAGGCATTTCGAAAAATTCGATTCTGCTGTAATCTAAAAATTGCATACTAATCATTTTTTCTAAATTTTATTTTTTGATATAAAATGACATCTATATTCGAACGGTAAAATTCGAAATGTAAGTATTATCGAAAATTCAATTCTGCTGTCATTTAAAAATTATACGCTAATAATTGTTCATTATTTCATAGAAATGACGTCCGAAATCTTAATGACATTTAGGCTTTACATTTGGCGGCGATTACCTGCAGACACAGCTCCACCTTATTGGTTTGGTTTCGGTTAGAATTTGCCCCTTAAGTCGGATTGCCAATATGGATGGCGATCACCCGTGGAACTGTACTGAACATATCAATTTGCCAGATGGCAGTTTTCACGCTACTTGGAGGTTCGATGTCGTATGACTGAAAAGCCACAGACCAAACGTAGGATAAAAAAAAATGTATTTAACTTTCCAGAAATAATAGATTACACATATTTCATCTCTTGTAGTGGACTAACGGGACCTGATGGCCGAGAGACTACTGATCTGGAGCTCGGTGCCCAAGTTTCAGGTTCGAATCCTGGCGGTGCCATGGATGTTTGTAGTGGTTCGGAATACACTTTAAACCGCAGCTCCCGGGTCTAATATGGCTGATTAACGTTGGGTGTAGGGCTGACAACCCTACCCCATAAAAAAAACACCTCTCGTCTCGTAATCTACCAGCAGACGGATGGCCTTGGCTCACAATGGAGCTATTGCGTTAATGATGATGGTGATGCTGTAGTGGATTCACAACAGTATAAATAATTTTAATTGTGACTAAAGAATTTTTTTCCTCTTAGGCTTTCAAAACGGGGGGATGTGATATTTGAAAGCATGCTTCAGATGTTGCAAGGTGAAGATTGGAAGAGAGTGCGATCGATAGTTTCACCCACTTTTACTACTGGCAAAATTAAGAGAGTAAGTGCATATGTTTTTACTAATTTAAAATGGATTTTTCATTTTTTACTACATTTTCATTGAAAATACTGTTAAAAAACGTAATTATTTCATATAATGATAATGTTTTTACATGCTAAAACATATAAACATATGCTTAAATTACGCAACAGAGTGGAAAATTCTAGTCAAATTATTATTTTCGTTGGATCTATTTCCTTGTTAGCTGTGATTCGGTTTCTATTTGACATTCTTGTCTGTCCTAATTATAAATATCGATTTCTTTTTCTTCCTTTTTTCCATATGCAAGAATTGGTTAGATGGCAATCTAAATCTGAAAGATTTAGAAATTTAAGTAGATATTCTATAATGTGTAAATCTCTTCTACTTTTACGTTTAATTTTGTTATAAATTATGTATGTATTCCCTCGTGCAGTTTAGGAAAGTTGCTAGACGAAGTCGAAAACCTTTCATTTTATATATTTGGAATGGTGAATGATGTTTATATATTAATATTAAGACGTAAACAATTAATGAATCCTACACGACGATTATTTATATACTTATTGCTTGATCTTTTTTAAAATAAATATTTGATGAATTTTTCAGATGATGAATATCTTCACAAGTTGCTCCAAAGTCCTAATAAACAACTTCCGGAAATATGCTGAGAAAGGGGAACCTGTTGATCTAAAAAAGTAAGTGATTTTTTTAATAGAGTAACATAATTAAAAATAATCAAGCGATATTAAAGAAAATTGTACAATTGGATAATGGCTCTGAACTTGAAAATCATTGCATTAGAAGAATCTGTGATATAATTGTGATTTTGTCACAATCACAATTAGCAATGTGATATAGAAATAATTGGGCGTACAATCCCTTTTTTCACTATCTGCAATCATTTCTTATTTTATTTTAGTGTTACGAAAATGAATAAATAATACCAATAATCCCTGAACATAAAAAGCATTTTTTTTAATATATAATATTTCTTGATTACTTTAGATCTATACCATTAATTTACTAATAATAGCATTGCTGTTGTAGGATTTTTGGAACTTTCAGTATGGATGTGATTGCTAATGCTGCTTTTTCCACCCAAATTGATTCGCATAGCGATCCTAACAATGAATTCGTTAAAATGGCTCGATCAGTTTTCCAGCGCAATGCACCCATAAGAATCTTAATTTATCGTAAGTATTCTTCTTCCTCTTTTTGTTTTTTTTTTTGTTTTTGAAACAACATGAAAAAATTAATGCATTGTGAAATAATGATAATTTTCCACAGTAACTTCCTCTTCCGAAATCCCTTTTAAATTAAAGATTTTGGAAGTTATTTTGAAAAACACAAAATTTATCATTTTTTGTTTTTGTTCTAATGTAGCTGCAAACATTAAAAGTTGTCTTTGATGCCTCATAGCACCAATGTTACTCACTCAATACTACCCAGGAGGTGCGTGCAACTTGAAGATAAGCCCTGACGCGGAGTAACACTACCCCCCGCAACGCTCTACGATCATGTTAGACCGGGACTACTGTTTAAAGTAGATTCCAAACCCCTCCAAACATAATGGCACCGGGAACCTGTGGTACCAAGTGCCAGAGCGCTATACCACTCGGTTTCAGGCCCTCAAAATTTTCATTACTTCACAATGCATTAATTCTGTTAGTTTTCCTCATAAAAATAATTAATGCATTTGTAATTTCTAATATTTGTAATTAGATGCATCTAAAACGCATATAATATACGTCCAGCGTAATGACAGTGATTTTTCTTTAGTTACTAACTTTAAAACCTTGATTGTTAAATGATCTACATAATAATACCATATACAAAAAGTCAATCAAATGAAAAACATTACAGAAAATTCCTAAAATAATTTAATGAACAAATAAAAGGGTGTATGTATAATTTTTTCTATATAATCTCCTCTTGCTCAAAGCAAGTTGTGTGCTGTCTGATAGACAATTGAAAGCGCTCTTGGTACCACAGGCTTTAGGTTCGAATCCTGGCCTGTGGCATGAATGTTGGTGGTTCGGAATCCACATTAAACTGTAGATCACGGTCTAATTAGCCTAAAGTGGTCAAGAAATGACTGTACAGCGACAAACCAAACCTATCCGGAAAGTCAAAAATCTTTTGAACTTCGTTGAAATCTAGAAATACAGAACGCTTCAACACTCAAATGCTTCAATGTTATGGATCTCCCTTTTGTACTGCCTTTTACTCTTGCCATTGGTACCGCATGCTTCATGTTCAGATCCTGGAGGTGGCATGGATGTTTATTAGTGGTAGTCTACGTTAAACTGTAAGTCTCAGTCTAATTAGCCTAATGTATGCCACAACTGACAGTAGAGTGACAAAACCAAAAGCAAGTTGAGTTACTCTTAAGATGCACTCACCGGCTTGGAAAAATTGAAGTTGTAGAACGTCAGCCAATCAAAACTTGATTTCTTGCCTACTCAGGTGTGTGAGGATCAGAATTATTATGTAAAACTAACAGAGCACATTGAGACTTAATGTCCGCATGATTAGCACTCTGGTGCTCGGTGCCACAGATTTCGGGTTCGAGTCCCGGCGGAGTCATGGATGTTTGTAGTGATTCAGAATCTTTATGCCGTAAGTCTCGGTCTAATATGGCTGTAGAGCGTTGTGTGTAGGGCTGACAACCACCTCGTAAAAGAAAACATCTCTTGTCTCGAAATCTGCCAGTAGGCAGATGTCCTTGGCCATGGGGCTGTTGGGCCACTGATGATAATGATGATAATAGAGCACGTGACTTCATTAAAAGCATTCTGTAATATATAGAATCCTTCTGTTGGAATATGGTTGTTCAGATTTATTATTATTATTTTTTTTGCCATTTTTTATAGTTGCATTATGCAAATAGTTTTTGAAAATTTGATAAATCTTGCATGTGTCTATCGGGCCTGAATGGCCGAGTGGCTATGGCATCACAAGTTTCGGGTTCGAGTCCCGGCGGGACATGGATGTTTGTAGCGATTCGGAATCCACTTTAAACGGTAGGTCCCGGTCTAATATGATCGTAGAGCGTTGCGGAGGCATTGTTTCTCCGCGTCTGTGGTTCTTCAAGTTACACGAGCCCCGAGGTAATGCAAAGTGAGTAATGTGTATGCAGCGCTTTCCTTAAGGCATCCAAGACAGTTGTCTAAGTGTTTGGCAGATGCATTAGAAAAAATGTATGTGTCTATCTTTTAATTTATTTGTTAATTTTACTTATTATTAATAAATTCTGTATTTTGTTTTTCTTGCCTAGTTCTTTTTTTCCTGGTTTCATGAAGTTTTTTAAAATACCAGTGGCCTCACAAAAGAGCCAAAGTTTTTTCAGATATTACAAAAAATATAATTGAGGAACGAAAAAGAACCGGAGAGGTAAAAAAGTTTTTTCAGAAAAATTTTCTTGAAATTTAATTTTTAGCGCGTCTAATATATTATTTTATTATTTATCTTACTTTTTTTTATTTATGAAATTATAGACAAGAAACGATTTCTTGCAACTGCTGATAGAAGCAGCTGATGAACAAATAAAAGAAGAAAAAGATACTGAGAAAACTGATGATATTTTAAAAAATTATGAAGCAGAGACAAACGAAGCAATCTTCAAAAATTTCAAGCCAAAGAAAAGTAAATAAATTCTTGTATATATTTTTGGGATTAAAAATAATGCAGCAATGGTTAAAATGTTCTTTTGTCCACTGCTAAGTGTGTTCTTGAAAATTACCAAAGCTAGAATCATTGGTTTAGTTTGGTTCTGTTACTACCAAAGCTAAAATCATAGGTTTGGATTTACCATTTATAACTACCAAAGCTAGAATTATTGGTTGAATTTACCATTCTGAAACTACCAAAGCTAGAATCATTGATTGAATTTACCATTCTGCTATTACCAAAGCTAGAATCATTGATTGAATTTACCATTCTGCAACTAACAAAGCTAGAATCATTGGTTGAATTTACCATTCTGTAACTACCAAAGCTAGAATCATTGGTTGAATTTACCATTCTGTAACTACCAAAGCTAGAATCATTGGTTGAATTTAACATTCTGTAACTACCAAAGCTAGAATCGTTGGTTGAATTTACCATTCTGTAACTACCAAAGCTAGAATCGTTGGTTGAATTTACCATTCTGTAACTACCAAAGCTATAATCGTTGGTTGAATTTACCATTCTGTAATGTAATGATGGCCATTTTCATATTGAGCTGTGATTTTAACTACATTACATCCAGAATATTTTCACAATATCATTAAAGCATAGTTAAAATTAACATAATTAACTCCCGTTGGATTCCTGTGGTTTCAAATCCATGCTACAAAAAAAAATACGTAATAAGCTCTGTTTTTTTACAAAAATTGGAATATCTTTATTTTATAACTATTCACAAAACAAATTTTTGAATTTTCTATATCATCATTTGTCTAGATTCTTTGAAAAAATTAAGAAAAAAAAATGTTTTTGAAAATAACATATTTCTGCATTCAAAAACATTTAGAAATAAGTTCTTTCATAAATTGAATTATTATTGATCATTTAATCAATATTAGCACGATCCATCCATTATAAAAAGTGTATAAATGCTGATATACAGTTAGTAGATTAGCTGCATTTTAAGCAAATTTATTAAATGTTTTTCATCATCATGTAAAAGACAACTTTTTACTTTTCTTGTTTATATTTGGCAGCCTTGTCTACTACTGAACTTGTGGCCCAGTGCGTGATTTTTTTCCTGGCTGGTTTTGAGACATCGGCTTCCACTCTGGCTTTCGCTTGCTATCAACTGGCTTTGAATCCAGACATACAAGACAAACTAGTAGAAGAATTGGACGACGCAATTCGGTCTGACAATGTATGTTATTATGATATTTTTTTAATTAATTTATAATTGATTTGCATTAATTGTTGCAATCATTTTCTTGCGTGGCTTGCATAACATTTTCCTTGCGTGGCTTTGAATTAGTTGTAAAGTAACATTTTCCTTGCGTGGCTTATGTAATATAGTTGATAAATTGAACAGTTAGTGTATCGGCTATCAAGGCAGCTCCAATTTGCAGTAAGTGTCATATGTATTATATGCTTTTGGAAACGATGATATTCGATAAGCGATTGTGACAGATTTGTTAAGCACTCATAGGCAATCAAGGCATTTTTGTCGGATAATTGCGATTCGAAAAGCTCGAATTCACAGGAAATATCACATATAGTATATGCTTTGAGAAACGTTATGATATACGATAATTGCTCAGAAATTGAATGACAAGTATATGCTTTTAGAAACGATTATTCGATAACCTATTTTGACAGTTTTGTTAAGCATAGGCAATCAAGATATTTTGCCGGATAATCACATGAAGGGGCATTCAGAAATCTCGAAACAATGATATTCACTATTGTGAAGTTTTTGTTAAGCGTCTTATAGGCAATATTTTGCCGGGTAATTGCGATTCAGAAAGCTTTTAGAAACAATGATATTCGATAAGCGATTGATAAGCGATTGTAACAGTTTTTGTTAAGCATCTCTCACAGGCATATATCAAAGCATTTTGCTGGGTAATTGCGATTTTTTATCTTGTAACCATTCAAAACAAAAATAACGAATTTTTGAATTCGTAACAAGTAAATAGGGGCAGCCACTCCTACTATTCGTTGACCGCATGGGCTTCTGACATTTTTGTTCAAAAATAGTTTCTATAAAATTATGTTTCATATCCAAATCTTTCGTTATCTTTATAATTATATTTTAAAATTTAATAATTTATTCTAAATTACAAAATGTAATTATGGTTACTTAAAATATAAATGTTTTCATTATTCAACAATTCTTTGGAGCTGGTGCGCGATTTGGTCGATGGCCTCCACTTTAAAACGTAGGTGCCTGGTCTAATATGATCGTAGAGCGTTGTGGGGTGTAGTGTTACTCGTGTTCATAGCATATCTTCAAGTTACACGTGCCCCCTGGGTAGTGCTAAATGAGTAACAGCGGTGCAGCCCTTGCTTATGGCATAAAGATTAAGTATATCTGTATTGCCAGCTGTATTAGAACACAACAATTCTTACATGTGCATAAGTTACAAATTTTTTAATTTTTTTTGTATTCATTTTTTAGCAAGTTGTTTAACTTCATTACTTGTTTTCAATTAAAGGGTGAACTATCTTATGAAACTATTCAGAATTTAAAGTATTTGGACAACGTTATATCTGAAACAATGAGACTAAGCCCTCCGTCCGTAAGGTAAATAAATGATACTTTGATATCTTAAATTATTAATGTCTATATCATATATCTTTATATATAAAATTATTAATAATTTCTAGATTAAGTGGAATGTTTGTAGTAAAAAACAAGTAATATAAAAAAAAATTTTAAAGTCAATTCCTATTTTTTTTTTTCATTATGTGCCAGAAAACCCTTTATAAATAATTTTCATTCATTTTTTTTAAGTTTATCTGGCGCCATCTAGTGGTAGATATATGCAACTTAAATCTAAAAAAAAAACTAAAATTAATTAATTAAATTTAATTACTGGATTAATATTTGAAAAAACTGTGTTAACATCCAGTGTCATTCACTACAAGTTCAAAAAAAATATTTGAACTTGAGTGGATGAATAAAAAGTATTTTATGAACGATTAAAAATTTGAACAAGATATATATAGGGAGAGTGTGAGCTAATAGAAGGAATTAAAAAAAAGAAGAATCCGCAATTTAAATATTATAAAACATTTTTTTTTTAAATACTATTTACTTTAAAATAATATTTTACGTTTTCTCTTCAGAGCTGGTTTATTAAATTATTATTTTTTATTGGTTATACATTTTTATTGAATTTGCTACTAATAGTGATTATGTACATTTTTTAGACTGGAAAGAGTTGCAGGGGGAAGATTACAAGCTCGGCGACACTGGTATTGTGATACCAAAGGATACTGTCGTCAGTGTTCCTGTCTATGCCATTCAAAGAGATCCTAAGTATTTTCCGGATCCAGAAAAGTTTGATCCGGAAGGTATTGAGTTAATGATTTCCTGTTAATTAACTGTATCTGTTAAATTGTGTTTCTTGGAGATATGTGATTCACAAGTATTTAATGAATATTTTTCTGGTCATTCATATGATAAAAATCAATTTATATAATTGTACTATTTAAATATTTATTTAATATTTTACGGTTTATGTAAATATTATGTGACTTATGCACGTTGGTATTAAGTTCTTTATGTTATATTCATTGGTATCAGCTTATTTTTTGTTATGTTCATAGGTATTAAATTCTTTATATGTTCGTCGGTATCAACTTATTTTTGTTATGTTATGTTCATTGGAAATAACCTTAAGATATGTTCATTGGTATTGAAATTCCTTATGATATGTTCATTGGTATCAAATTCTTTCTATGTTCATTGGTATTGAAATTCCTTATGATATGTTCATTGGTATTAAATTCTTTCTATGTTCATTGATATTAAATTCTTTCTATGTTCATTGGTATTAAATTCTTTGTGTTATGTTCATTGGTATTAAATTCTTTATATCACTTTTTTTGGTATTAAATTCTTTGTTACGTTCTTTGGTATTAAATTCTTTATGTCACGTACTTTAGTATTAAATTCTTTTTGTTACGTTCATTGGTATTAAATTCTTTATGATATGTTCTTTGGTATTAAATTCTTCATATTATGTTCATTGGTATTAATTCCTTATGTTAATTGTTAACAACTTAATTTTTTTATGTTCATTGGTATTAAATTCTTTGTTATGTTATTGGTATTAACTTCTCTTTGTTATGTTCGCTGGTATTAACTTCTCTTAGTTATACTATAACATAGCATACTTCTTTGGAGTTATTTATTGATATTAACTAGAATTAACCTCTTTGGTAGGATCATTAATATTAATTTTAGTAACATGTAAATCTGTATCCCAAATGATGTAATTTATTCTTAATTGAACATTTCTCAGATTTTCTTCTGAGGAACGAGCCAAGCGCAGTCCGTATACTTTCATGCCGTTCGGAGCAGGACCCAGGAACTGTGTGGCCATGAGATTTGCCCTGGTGGAAGTGAAAGTATGCCTTGCGTATGTTCTCAGCCATTTTAAAATCAGGAGATGCCCAGAAACTAAGGTGAGTTCTGTTTTCTTAATCCATCTTCATTGGAGGTCTACAGAAATACTCACAGATTGTGTTTAAATCTGTTGACAAAATTAGAAGACAATTTGTTTTGTATATATGCCTCCATAATATTTGTTCAGAATTAGTTGAACATCTAAATGTGAAAAATCGTTTTTTTTTTTTCTTTTCGTATTGGAATTACCGTAATTTTATATCTAAAAATTCGTAAATTTTGTAATTTTCGATTTGAAAATTCATAAAATGCGTTAAAAAAATGGTTTAATATAATAAAAAATTATGCTTGTGTTTATAAAATTCTATTTTTGTATCTGAAGCAGCGATCTTAGAATAGCTTACAATTTTTTATATTTAAGGAAATCTATTGATGCTAATTTATTTTTAAAAATAATGCAAAGATGCACAAATGGGACATCCGTATAAAACAAGTAATATAAAAAAAAATATTTAAGTTAATTCCTACTTTTTTTCACTATATTGCAGAAAGTCCTTTATAAATAATTTTCATTCATTTTTTTAAGTTTAGCTGGAGCCATCTATTGGTAGATATATGCAACTTAAATCTAAAAAAAAAACTAAAATTAATTAATTAAATTTAATTACTGAATATTTGAAAAAACTGTATTAACATCTTTGTGTCATCCATTACAAGTTAAAAAAAATGCATTTGAACTTGAGTGGATGAATAAAAATATTTTATGAATGATTGAAAATTTGAACAAGATATATATATCGGGAGAGGGTGAGCAAATAGAAGGAATTGAAAAAATATGTAACAATTTCAGAATGTTACATTGATGTTATCACTGTTTATATATATATATTCCTTTTCATGACATAGATGGTTAATTAAGCCAAATAATAAACTAATGTGACTCAGATGTGCCACCAAAAAGTCGCATGTCAAAAAAGGCACTTGTTTTCTAACAACTAGATTGTTTACTAAAAACATGTCAATACAAAACAAATAGCAATCTCATTATTCATTAAAAGGATGTACGTATTTTACAGATTTATTTCTGTGAAACTTTTAAAAATTTTGATTAAATTACTTATTATTTGCATATAATTTTTGTGCTACTTTCATACATTTAAACAATTTAGATTATATGAAGCAAAATCTTTTAAATGAACTTTTCTTGTAATGCATAACAACTCCGAAAAAGATTTTAAATATGTGAATTGATTTTAAAGAATGACATAATTTAAAAAGAGTGCAGAGAAATAAATTAAAGTTTAAAAAACTAAAAAAACATAAGAATAAAATGACTGACGAGAGAAAAAGAATGTCACTGTTCTAACAGCGTGGGGTGCTCGATATCAATCTTTATAATTTTTCACTAGTTTCATTCCGAAAGGCAGAGTTAGTTTTAAAATGTCATACAAAGCACTCACGCTTTTAGAACAGTGACATTCTTTTTTCTCGTCAGTCATTTTATTCTTATGTTAACAATTATTTTTTACTTTTTAGTTTGATTAACTCTAACAGCGTGTTTTTTTTTTTTTTAAACAATATTTTATTTAATTCTTGTGTTATGTTATTTTTATTTTACTATTATTTTTAATAATGCCTCTGAGTTTTATAATTGTTGCTCCCTCTTGACAATTCTCTTACACTTAATTCCTTCAAACTGATTAGAAGTACATTTTTCACTTACACTCTAATCCAGGGGTCTCCAAACTTTCCAGCCATAGGGCCATACTGTTTACTCCAGTAAGTACCAAAGGGCCAAAACCGTTTTAATTTTTTGCCATTATCTATAATTTCTAGATCAGTCGCCGAGTACGAGCTCTGAGCGAGCATACGCTTGCTAACTACAAACTACTGTCAGTGAAAAATCACAATTACATAAATCTCATTAGTATTTTTTTTACAAGTGGATACCCCGCGGTTTCATTCGCGTTAATTTAGCTTTTCCGTTCGGAGGGATTTTCAGGATAAAAATCATATATTTGATTCAGGATATATACATTCCAAACATAGATATGCATACATATGCGATACTCTTTACCCCAACTTAACTACCGAGGGTAACCGCGGGATGATCACTAGTTTATAATGTTAGTGGAATTCATTTTATTATTTTCTGCGTATTATGCTTGTCATTAAGCTTTACCTAGCAAGTCAATAAAACCGAGTTATTATCATTCTGTGTTTTTTACCCTGATCTAATCTGTCGAAATTTGGTGATTGGAATAAAATCGCCAATAGGTAAAAAGCTTTGTGTTTCATTAAATTATTTCAGTATATGGATTAAATAAATTGCAAAATTATGTTACTCGTAGCAGTAACAACTTTAAAAATTTAATTACTATAATTAATAATTTTTGCTTGAATAAAATGTTTTCGGAATATATACGCGCATCAGTACTTCAAGACATCACTGCATTTGATTATTTATACGAGCAGAATTCTTGACATAATGACAGCTGTATATAAATGGATACGAATTGATACTATTGAACGAATAAAAAAAAAAAGAGTTTTATTTCAACAAATAAAATTTCGTGAAAATGGATTATTTTCTTCGGATATCATTAGAAAAAGGTTTTTTTTTTTTTTTTAAATATACCAACAAGTGAACATGTAGTATTTTTTAACTTCATTTGCTGTTTCTATTGAAATTTTGTTGTAAATTAGATAACACCATCCATTAAGGTATATTAAGCAAATTTTATTGTAAAAATGAACATAAATATAAAAATTATAAAATGAACATAAATAAAAAAAAAATTAAATTTAATTATTTAAAATTTAATTTAAAAATTATAAATGAACATAATTATAAAAAATAATTATAAAAAAATTAAAGTTAATGTTGTTAAGGCTGTTATTTTAACGCAATTTTTTATTAAATTTATTTGCTGTTTAAAAACAATATGGATTTTAATTCAAAATATATCATCTTTTGCGTAATTAATCAAACCTTTCACTCCGTCCATAAATTAAGGATAATGAAGTTCAGGCAAAGAAAGAGAAAGAAGCAAAACAAATTTGACTTATTTGTAAAGTCTATTTATTAAACAAAAGGTAAAGAGCAAAAAAAGATGCTATATGTTTGAAGATAAGTTTTGAAAAATTGCGATTTTTACTCCCTGGAGCAAAAAAAAGAATTTTTACAAAAAACAGTATAACATGGTTAGTATGATGACTAAATAATATGTGTCCCGACGATAAATACAGGGCCTTACAACGCCTAGGCATGCTGAGTATCAAATTATCAATCTGAGCGTGGGGAATATTACACCACTCATAAAGCAATGCCCTCCGAAGTTCCGGTTGAAGGTGGGGGTTGATATTTTTATTCGTCGGCCAAGCAATCTCTATTGGATTCAAGTCCGGTGAGTATGCTGGCCAATCCATACGGGTGATAATCTCCAATTGAAGGCATTCGTCTACAGTGTTTGCACGGTGAGAACGGGCGTTGGCATCCATAAACAGAAATTCAGCACCCATGGCGCCCCGAAACAAACGTAGCATTTGTTCCAGAATGACATCCCGCGGTGTTCCTCGCGTTAATCGTTACACTCTGAACATGCAGGTCAAAAGTTCTGGAACCAAGAATAATTCCTCCCCAAACGAGCATCCTGCACCACCGTAACGGTGTCGTTCAATGGTGTTCTCTTGGTGGTAACGGGTACCTGGCGCTCTCCATATGAAAGTCCGGCGAGAATCAGATTGCAAACTAAACCTGGACTCGTCGGAAAACATCACACCAGACCACTGTTGTGGTGTCCACAATGCATGCTCTCTACCCAGGTTAATCGCAGGCAACAGTGAGTTGCGGTAAGTGGAACACATCTGACAGACCTACGAGCATATAGACCAATGTGCCCTAAGCGTCTGCACACGGTCTTAATTGAAACTGTCGTACCGGTAGATGAAGAGATCTGACGAGACAGGTCTGATGCTGTGCTCCGTCTGTTTCTTTTGGCAGTAACTGCTAAATACCGGTCCTCATTCGGCGTTGTAACTCGGGGCGACCTATGCTGTAACATCTACTCACATTACCATCATCTTGGAATCGTTGCCAAAGTCTGGAGATGACACTCTGGGCGATTCCAAGTTCCTCGATACTTTCAGCAACGTCCACATTCCAGTCGTCCGATAATTTCTGCCACGTAAAAAATCATCCAAATGCTTCCTTTGTGCCATAATATGCGGTTATTGCACTGAAAGGCTTTTAAAGCTCATTTTGTGTATTGAAATTTTACTTAAATTGCCACCATTCCTTATATACCTCTCTTACACTTCGTCATTGTGACGTACTATCCGCGCCATCTGGTGGTTTCCTGTAATTTACATATTCTTCTTCAAGATGTGTGTGATAATTCTACAGGTGAAATTTTTATTTTAGAGTTCAATTTCTGTGTGATTCTGAATTATCCTTAATTTATGGACATCCAAAATGTATTACAAAATATGTTAAATGAATAATACTAGCTAAATATTTACATGTATGTAAAAATATAAAAAAATATGTTTGATATTTTCTAATAGAAATTAGTTTACCTTTTTTCCAATATACCTACAAAGACATAAATGCAGAAAACAAATGAATCGATGCAAGATAAATAAAAACAAAAAGAAAATAATTTCCTGAAATGACAATTTGTGCAGATTTATTTTTAAAAAATTCAAGTACAACAAAAATTAAGTTTAAAAATAAATATTAACTTAATAATAGTAGTGACTCGTTATGGGTAACCTAGATGGAACTGATAAGATGTGAATTAAGTATTGAGTGTGAGTGGGCTATCCAGTGTAATCCCTTGGCAGCTATGCATCTCGTACAAACTAATGTGCCCAAAAAGTAAGACCAATTGTTATTTTATTTCAAAAAGTCTTTATTTATTCTTCCAAATTTATTTCATCGCCTTCAAAGTAATCCTCGGACACAATGCACTTATGCTAACTTTTTTTCCAATCCTCAATGCATGCTAAAAGGCAGGGATGACCTTCAACGCTCACTGTGATTCAAGTTGAATCTCTTCAGTCGACTCAAAATGGGGTCCCCGAGTGGGCTTTTGAGTTTAGAGAATAGCCAGAACTCGCACGGTGTGAATATGGTGGTTGTGGAACGATATGGGCTTCATTTTTGGCGAAAAACGTCACGAGGAATCAATGCAGTGTGGCTGGCGAATCGGTACCAATTTTACCACCTGTTTTCAGTACCAATCGATATTTGATGTGTTTAAGGCCCAAAATGGAATTGACCGATCCTTTCGAAATTCCAATACTATCAGCAAGGTCACCAATTGTAAATCGACGGTTTGCAAGCACCAAATCTTTAATTTTTTGGACGTGAACTTCGTCGGTTGAGGTTGAGGGTCGACCAGAAGGCTCTTCGTATTCAATGCGTTCTCTGCCTTCTTTGAATTATTTATACCATTCGTAAACATTTCTTTCCGATATAGGAATGCTCACCGAAGGCCTTCTGAACATTCTATACGTTTCTGCAAACAAAATTGAATGCAAGTTCTTTGCTCACTTAATTCAGACATTTCAAAAATCGCCGGAATCAATTTTAGCGTCTCACAAAGCTTTCTATTATCAAAAATTAAAGGAAAATAAGATCTACATTCCTAATTTCTTTACATTAAATTACTCTTGTTAAATTATTGCTCTCTTATCAACAATAACATCCATACACAAGTAGTCTGTAGTGCTAAAAATATTTTTTGAAAGCAAAAAAGTATTTCGTTTTCGAATATTTTGTTAGAAACTTCTAATGCTTCCTGAAATTCATAAAGATTGTGTTGTTGTTGTTGCATATCCCTTGATTTAGAATCCTAAACCAAGTCCAATAGATCATGCTTAATATTAAAGTCCTCCCCTCATTCAGCAGTTGCCGCACAGAGGCACCAATACAATCAATGAGCTGAGAGGGAGATGCGATGGCCGAACAATGACAAAGGGTATATGTCTTCTCGTCTCCATTGAAGGTCAAACTCTCAGTGTGGCCAGTCCTTAGTCTAGCTAAAAGCCGTTTGAGCAGATCTAGGACATAAAGATTGTGATTTACACTCAAGAGCCAAAACATTATGACCACCCCTACATTTTGCAATGAACTCACCTGGATGACGTGGAAGGCACGTGATCAGGTGGAAGGGGTATTTAACTGGTATTAAGTGGTGGCATTAATCCATGCTAAGGCGGGTTGAAGCTGTGTTGCGCGCCAAAGGTGGGCCAACTCGTTATTGACAGGTGGTCATAATGTTTTGGTTCTTGAGTATATATTTATTGGTTATTCCATACTGTAACAATCGATTCTTCAGTATTAAAGTTGTCAAAAAGTAAAACATAAGTGAAAATTGTCCCCACAGTACCAAAAATGAAGCTTCTCCTGATAGGTATAATTTTCCAGACCGTGAGACATATTTCTCTGTCAATGCAAAAGAGGAATTGATGAGACGGATTTCGAGAAGATTCGTGCGTTTTTTGTCGACACAGATATCCATGCTTCCGACACAAGGGACGCGCTAACGGTGATGACCAAGAAACTCACCGTGTTGTACAAGACGATGGGTAATTTCAAAACGGAAAAATCGGATCTAAAATGAAGTACGAAAGATATCATGAAATAGACGTCAATACTAGTGATCAAAATGTTGCAAAACACGAAAAAAGCAAAGTGTATCGTCTGTAAAAGAAACTATTCGCTTAACGAGCAATATATTGCCTAAAATCTTATCGTTGCTCGTTCCAGAATAACTGCCGATTCTCTTCGGAATTTTTAGAATAACGCTTCTCAATTCACAACACACGAGAGCATAAAAAAAAGGAAATAGTGTTAGGGGGAAATCTATGATTCCATTAAAAATAATTGAAAAGGTTATATTCCAAAAATTTACAAGCTTTCCACTTTGATTCTCAGCATTGAAAAACACTCCATATATATTAAGTGGAAAATCGCACTATAAGCAGTCATGATAATTAAATGCAGGACACAATACATAAACCAACTGTACATCAGCAAACCGTATTCGTGCCTGTTTTCTTATTTGAATGAATTTAAAATGAAGGCAATTTTTCTTATTTTATTCCACGCTACTCCAAGTTGGCATCGAAACAAAAACAGAATTGACAAACCCAGAACTACAGCGATTTTAAAAGAAGAAACCTGCAACCATCTAGAATGTACATGCCATTGTATGTAAGTATAAACAGAGAAAACCACAGCATTGAAAAGTGTGTTAAGGCACATTATGCTATATCTTAATTTGTTGTTTCTTTTCGGAATTCTTATGATGAGACTCAACCTAAAAAGCAGAAAATGGTTTTGTAGAAAACATTCATTTTCAGTCTTCAAACTGGAACGAGATGCTTTTAGCAGAATCTTGCTTATGAATTACAAAAATTCAAATCGTACATGTTTTAAAGATTTTTTTTTCATTCTAATGTAGCTGGCAAACACTTAAACAGCTTGGTCTTGG
Source organism: Caerostris extrusa (assembly GCA_021605095.1). Taxonomy (NCBI): domain Eukaryota; kingdom Metazoa; phylum Arthropoda; class Arachnida; order Araneae; family Araneidae; genus Caerostris; species Caerostris extrusa. Next base: position 31,602 of record BPLR01000746.1, read on the forward strand.
ATGCCTTAAGGCAAGCGCTGAACCGACGTTACTCACTTTGCATTACCCAGGGAGCTCGTGTAACTTGAAGATACGGACGCGGAGTAACAATACTCCCGCAACGCTCTACGATCCTATTAGGACCGGGACCTACGGTTTTGGATTCGAACCACTACAAACATCCATGGCACCTCCGGGTCTCGAACCCGAAACCTGTAGTACCGAGAGCTAACCACTCGGCCATTCAGGCGTATGTTTCAGAGATAAAAATAATAATTTATAATTAAATGATTTTAATGTAATTTCGCAAAGCAATTATTTAGAATTGTAATTTATGATTTTATTAATTACAATAACTTACTATATCCAGTTTTCAACAATTATCCCGCAAGCATTACTCGACTTCAGACATTACCCGTGTGAAATAATAAAAACTGAACATAAATAAAAAAGAAGTATTGCTCCATTTAAATCAATAAAAACTGTTTTTGATAGATGTTGGAGAAGTACTAATTATGTAAATTAATATTTTATAGATTTTTGTACAATTGACACAAAAAAATTCATTTGAAAGCACTGAAGCCTTTAGAAGGCAAAATTTTTATTTTTTTGTTCTTTGATCCAATTATTAAAGATTTTCAATCTTTTTGATCTTGTCTTTTATTTCTTTTTACTGGAACGAGTTGCTTTTTAGCATAATGTAATCTTGCTTACGAATTACAAAAATTCAAATCGTACATGTTTTAAAAATAAAAATAATATATATCTGTACTAATATAGCTAAAAAGTATTTTTCAATAAAATTTTGAAGACTTAATGCCCTTTCAATAACATAAAATTACAATCGTCTTACAACAAATTCATCAAAAGTCGGAAAACATTTTTTATTCAAATAATTTTAATGATGGATTTTTTATATCCTATTTTAATATCTATAATTTGGATGGATTTTTTATATCCTATAATTTAATAATACTATAATTTGAATGCTACTTTTTTTAATGAGTTCTTTTTGACTGAGTTAGTTTCATTTTCAATCTTCTTTCATAATAATTGTTATTACCCTTATTAAATTGCAATCACTATTAATTACATTTTTTTTTTTTATGTTGGGTAATGACAACAATTATTTTTTTCTTTAAGAAATTCTAGTTAACTCTAAACAAACGTTATTTTTCCTCACTGAAGTTCAATTAATAGTTTATGTTTTAATAAGGTATTCTTTAAGAATATCCTGAAAATTCCAAACGAACAGGATAACTTCTGGATAAAATTCCAAATCAATAACTAGTCGGATGGAAACTAATGCTTCCGCATATGTGTTAGAATAGGGGTGTCCAAATCAAATGATGTTGCGAGCCAATTTGGAAATGCATCATAACTCTGCGGGCAGCATATAAAAATTATATAACCCCATATTAGATTTAGACCCACTATAGACTTTTTTGGGAGTGAAAAATTGAAATATAATGAGTTATTATTTTTGTGTTGACTATTATTGTTACTTGTAAACATTGATAATATAATAATAATGATACTAAACGCGCATTGTAACGAAATATATAACACTAAAAATGAAATATAAAAATGAAATCATCAAAAAATATTTATTTTTACTAGTGCGATATTTTTTCTACACTCATCATGAGTTCTAAGAATATAATTTAATTATTCTGCGAACTATGTTAATAACTGTAAACTCATCAATAAAACAGACAATATCTATCCGACTCAAAAATATTATTTTAAAATCGAAGTTGACTTTTTCTCATAATTTCGGCAGTTAACTTTCGAATATATGGATGAATACATGATGCATTTTTTTAATACATTGGTTTTCACTACTTTAGCCATTACAAAATAAATATATTTTGTAAAAGTGTGATAAATCTCTCAGGCCAGGGAAATATTCAAGAGGGGCCGCATGATACTCGCGGGTTGGCCACCCCGTATTAGAATTTGAATGAAAAAAAAAAAAATTAAATGGGTAACCCCTTAACAAGTGGGCTAAAAAGTTCGTATGCTGACACATAGATGGCGCTACTAGTATTAAATCCAAATGATTTTTAATTAGCCCTAACCTTCAAAAGACATGTGTATAAATTTAACTGCTGTTGCACTATTAGTATGTATAGCGTTTTTAGTGAAGTTATAGCATTTTTAGTGTTCTTCACGAGCAGTAAACTCGGCTGACTGTCGATGGGACTCCGGTGTGAAATGATGGAGCCATGTTTCATCCATTCGAAGCAAAAAATTGTCGCATATAAGAATGTTTCGCAGCAAAAATTCGGTTTATTAAGATTGAAAGCTCCAAACACTGCTTAGAATCATCAATTCGTTGTTGTTTTTGGGTCGATTGTGAGCTCTGTGCGGCATCCACTTTGAACAGAGCTTTCACATATCCAAATATTCATTCACGATATGTCCAACACGTTCCTTTGACATCTTTAGGGTCTCAGCTATCTCAATCAACTTCACTTTACGGTTATTAGAAATTATTTTTTGGACTTTTTTGATGTTTTCAGCGGTAACAGCCTCTTTTGGGGTGTCCACTGCGTGCATCGTCCTCGGTGCTCATTTCGCCTCGTTTAAATTTAACAAACCACTTCTCTACGGTTGATTTTCCTGGTGAAAAGTCGAATAATGTTTATTGAGCCAAGCCTTGGCTTCAATAGTATTTAATTTTTTTCGCCAAACAGCAATGCTTTATTAACCCATGAAATTCCTTTTTATCCATTTTTTCAAACTAACAAAAAGTTGCTTCACTTAAAAATTATAACTCCCATACTAATAGTGCAACAGCTGTCAAATTTATACACGCGTCTTTTGAAGGTTAGGGATAACTAAAAATCATATGGATTTCATACTAGTAGCGCCATCTATGTGTCGTCAGCCCACCTGTTATAGCTAAGTCGAAGTTAATTGAAACTGAAGCAATATAAAAAATAACTTTGTGTAACCGATGCATCAAATTAGTTCTCAGCCATCATAATATCTCAAAAAAAAAAAAAAAATGTAAATCGTCTAGGATTGTTAAGATTAAAACAGGTGTAATATAAAAGTAAATATTACTATATTATTACATAAAATGAAGTAATCAAAATCGCATAGTATTTTTAAATGCTAAATTTGGTTCTTTAAAATAAAGGACTCATTAAATATTTCGTTAGTGAGACAGTTATATTAAAATTATTTTACCCTATATTACTGCTGAACTGAACTTAAAATAATAGTCTCGGAAAAACTAAGACCATAAAGGTAATAAATTATAGTTTAAAAAAAACTAAAAAACACGCTTTTACAGTTAATTAAACTAAAAAGTAAAAATAATTGTTAACATAAGAATAAAATTACTGACGTGAAAATGAATGTCACTGTTCTAAAAGCGTGGGGTGCTCGATACCAATCGTTATAATTCTTAATTAGTTTCATTCCGAAATGTAGAGTTAGTTTAAAAATGTCATACAAAGCACCCCACGCTTTTAGAACAGTGACATTCATTTTCACGGCAGTAATTTTATTCTTATGTTAACAATTATTTTTTACTTTTTAGTTTGATTAAATCTAAAAAGCATGTTTTTTAGGTTTTTAAACTATAATTTATTTTTACTTTTTAGTTTGATTAACTCTAAAGACATGTTTTTTAGTTCTTTATAAACTATAATATTTAAACAAGGTCCCGGTACGGAGGACTGGAACTATAGTTCTTACACTAATTTAATTGTGAGTAGAACAAAGGCTATATGCGAATATGTAGAGCCAGCCAGGATTCGAACATGGAATCTCCTGATCCGTAGTCAGGCGCGCTATCCGTTGTGCCACTGTCCCACGTAGGTTTGAATGTCTTAGGTACTTTTATTCTACATGGGTTAAATTGCTCTTCATAAGTTAAAATAAAATCACTATTACTTGCGATCCTAATCATGAGATAATAAACTTATCAAAATATTTAAGTGTCGTCGGTCCTTGATAAGTCTACAACGTTTCAATTAAATCTGATCGCTTAAAGTAGGTCAAAATCGAGCCCAAAAGCCAGTTACAAACAAACAAGCAAACACACAGGTGAAACTATTAAAAGCGTATTAAAATCATATGGAAGATGCCTGCGTCAAAATATTATGATAAAAAAATGGGTATTTATCAAGCATATATGTAAAATAAAGTAAAGCAAGTAAAGAAAATTTTTAAAAATTCTAATTTCTGCTAACAAAATAATAATAACAAAAAAATAACAGAAAACTTCTAACTTTGAATTGCTTGATTTAAAAATACCATCAAATTAATGGAAAATTCGCGACAACCTGTTGCCTACATGTTAGAAAGTTGAAAACCTTGACTAGTATAACAATCAATCAATTGTTGTAAAACTTCCATCTTCTCTGTTCAGAAGAAAATCATTCCAAAAGCAGGTCGTTATTTAGAAATTAATTTTTCTCCGCAAATTCTGCACTGATGCTTATAATCTTCGCAGAGAAATTCTGAAGTTTTTAACGTTAAATCCGTGGATTGTACGAAGAAAATTATGGTAGTCATGGTCTGACTTTCGCCATAAAAATATACGCAATCTACTAATAGATAATCTGTGTAAAGTTTACGCTTATTTAATGAAGATAACAGAAATGTGAAATTTTAGTACAACGCAGATTAATATAACGAATATTATGTGACATCAGAAACATATTCTAACTAACCACTTGGCGATACAACCCATGATAGTCCAAGGCCGTCTGCCTACTGGCATATTTCGAGAGACAGGAGATGGTTTCTTTAATAGGATAGGGCTAACCATATCAGACTGGAACCTACTATTTAAGTGCATTCCGAACCACTAAGAACATCCACGGCACCACCAGAACTCGAACCTGAAACCCGTAACACCGAGCGTCAGAATGCTAGTCTGGCAACTGGCGTACCGATTACGGAGTACCGACAAGGGGAAATATCCCTTAAACTTCCTCATCTTAATTCATAGATATGCTTTAAATTTTAATTGGCTGCTTAATTAATGTTAGTAGAAATACAAGATATAGTTTCAAAAATTCAAGTTAAATGGTACTCAAAAAAAAAAAAATTTTAAAATACTAATAATAGTCATTCGACCATCAAGCCCCTTGAAACATTTTCTACAACCATTAATATGGTTATTACTAAGATCAATAATCGATATTGACATGATTACGCCGACAAGAGAAATCGAACAGAATGATCAGTAGAAAATTATTCTTTAATTAATTAAATATATATTCTTTTGTATGATTATTATTATTTTTTTTTTTCCTGTGCATTTTTGCTGCTTAATTTTTAATGTGAAAAAATATACAGGAATATAATTCAAAGCCATTTTTTCTGTTTTTATCAAAAGAATTAATCCTGATGCTTGAATTTCATATTCCAAGAGATAAGAACCTGTAATGGGAGGGAGGTTTGGTTTAGTTTGTCACTCTACGGTCATCTTGTCAACACGAGGGTTAAACAGTCCGGGACCTACGTGGATGTAGATTACTACTACTACGCTACACCACATCACAGTGCCCAGAGCTGAGTTGCCCTTTTACAGTTTGGGAATAATGTGGATGAGAAGAATTTTGATTGGGCTCTGTGCGCTCTATGGTCATATTAGACCGTGACCTACGGCTTAAAGTGGATTCGAACCACTACAAACATCCATGGCACCTCCGGGATTTGAACCCGAAACCTGTGGTACCGAGCGCTAGAGCGCTAGCCACTCGGCCATCAGGCCCTCGTAGATGTTGATTCCGGACCACTCCCAAACATCCATGCCACCGCCAGGATTCGAACCTGAAGCTTGCGATACCAAAAGTCACAGCGCTCCCATGGCCTTTAGGCCGCTTGGGACGTAGGAGATCAAAAAATAAATTCATTTTTAGAATTTATTTAATATCCATCTCAAATGTTTGCTTTCAATATTTTTAATCACGTGATTGTTTAATCATATAATGCATTATCACGTAACTATTCATTAAAAAATAAACATTTAAATTTACATACGTTAAAATTTTAATTATCGTTAATAAAATAAGATTTTTTTTTAGATTGAAATATAAGCGAACCTGATCCCCGATTGGCTAGAGCTCTGGCGCTTGGTACTACAGGTTTCGGGTTCGAATCACGGCGGTGCCGTGGATGTTTGTAGTTGTACGGAATCCACTTTAAATCGTAGGTTTCGGTCTAACATGATCGTAGAGCGTTGCAGGGGTATTGTTATTCCGCGACCGTAGCTGTATCTTCAAGCTACACGCACCTCCTGAGTAGTGCTAAGTGAGTAATGTCGGTGCAGGGCTTGCCTTAAGGCATCCAAGACCAAGCTGCCTAAGTGTTTGGCTGCTGTATTAGAACAGATAAAAATATTGAAATGTAAGCGGGCCTGATCCCAGTGGCTAGCGCTCTGGCGCTTGGCACTACAGGTTTCAGTTTCGAGTCCCAGTGGTGCCATGGATGTTTGTAGTGGTTCGAATTCCCTTCAAACCGTAAGTCTAACAAGATCGTAGAGCGTTGTAGGGTATTGTTACTCCGCGTCCGTAGCTGTATCTTCAAGCTACACGCACCTTCTAGGTAGTGATAAGTGAGTAACGTCTGTGCAGCGCTTGCCTTAAGGCATCCAAGACCAAGCTGGTTAAGTGTTTGCCAGCTGCATTAGAAAAAAAATTTGAAATGCTTTTTTTTTGCTGCACAGACGTTACTCACTTTGCATTACCCAGGGGGCGCGTGTAACCCAGGGGCGCGTGAAGATAAGCCCCGGACGCGGAGTAACAACGCTCCCGCAACGCTCTACCATCCTATTGGATCGGGACCTACAGTTTAAAGTGGATTCCGAACCACTACAAACATCCATGGCACCGCCGAGACTCGAACTCGAAACCTGTGGTACCGAGTGCCAGAGGTCTAGCCACTCGGCCATTCAGGCCCTAGAAAGAATTTGAAATGTAAAATTCAACTTTTTTTCTTTTATTTACAGGTTCCCCCTAGATTTTATGAAAGGTCAAGGACTCTTACAACCCAAAGATGTTACAGTTTTGTTGGAAACTAGAGGAACATGCCTCTTGAAGAATTAAAATGACCATATATATTATTTTATTATTTCTCGCAAAATTTCACGTTTGGAATGTATTATTTTTTTAATTTCTCTAAAAGAATGGAAATTAATAATTCATTAACAGTATATTTAAACTTACGTCATCATTAATTGTGTTAAGCTTATTCTTTGAATGATTTTTACCATTTATATAATACTTCATTTCATATATTCACAAATGTACTCTCACATTTTAAAAAAAAATATTTTATTATTTACTTTATTAAAGCAATTTGTAGTGTGCAATAACAATAAAGATGTTTTTTTAATTTTTGTAAATTTTCGTCTCTTTTAAGAATTGTAATTATGAAAATGTATCAAATACTGCATAGATTGCAATTTTTAAAAATCAAAACTGTATATTGACATAAAATTGATTAAATTAAATTAAAATATTGCCTTTTCATTAAAATATTATAAAAAATGTATTAAGAATTAACTTTAAACCTGTACAACTATTTAAGAGAGCTGTAAGAATTTTAATTTTTTATTATAAGAATATAATTGATTTTCATTTGTAAATCATAATATGTTAATGTTTTTTTAATTAATATGCATGTTTATTTCAACATAGTATATACTTATTGAAAAATATATAGTATTGTCAGTTACAGAAAATATCAAACATTTTATTAGCTGAATTGTTTTTAAAAAAACAAGAAATTAAGTTTTTAAATTATGACTTTGAAATAAAGGAAAAAAATTTAACAAATGTATAATTTTGGCACATTATACACTTCTACGTATTTGAAAATAAAAAAATTTTCACAAAAAAATATTTCAATAGTCTATAAACACTTCACTAAAGTACTGAACCTACTGAACTCAAAAGACGAGATTCAAATGATCGTGTACGCAATCCTAAAATAAGAAATTTTTCTAATAACATTAACACGTATTTCATATTATCGAAGTAATACGAATGGGAATTAAATTTCCGTGTACGTAACCTAACGTAACATATCCTCTGCCTCGATTTTTCATTATTTTATTGATCAAAATGAGCCATCAAAATTACTCACTTAAGAGGCGAAAACAGTGAAAAAGAAAATAACTTTCATTTTATGTTTCTTGTTTTATCTGCATATTGTGGACATATATGTTTTCAATATCCTTAAAATTTGTAAGAAAACAGTTGAACTGCCATCATCCTCAGTGGCGCAACAGCCCCATGGGGGTTGGGGGCAAGACCGACTGCCTACTGGCAGATTTCGAGACAGGATATGTTTTGTTTTTACGGGGCAGGGATGCTTAACGCTCTACATTCATATTAGACCGAAATCTACAGTTTAAAGTGGATTCCGAACAACTACAAGCATCCATGGCACCACCGGGATTCGAACCCGAAACCTGTGCCACAGAGCTTGTCAGAGATCAGGCGTCTGTTGCACTGTAGAGGAGAATAATTATATTATAAACAAAATAACAGTGCTGTCAATAGTTGATTGCTACCAACTTAGATATATAACAAAAATTGTTATTGTAAATTTATATTATTTTAATTTTTTCTCAATTTAAAAAAATCACTGAAAATGAAAAAAACGGAAGAGAAATTTTTTTTATATAAATGTATTATTCAAATGCGTATTTTTAGATTGAAATTTTATTGAATTATTTATTGCTTTTTTTTTTTTTTTTTTTTTTTACTAAGAAACATATGTTTTCTCTATTTTCGATATGTTTTTTTTTTTTCCTTAACTATGAAACATTTGTTCTTCCATTTATAATATTAAATTTTTTTTTTATAACTTCGAAAATCAATCAAATATTTGAAAAACATTATTAAATTAATGTAATATCACTCAAAAAGTTTTTATTTATTTTCTTTTCGTATTAATTCTTATCACATATAAAGAAATAAATTTTGGTTGAAGTAATTTTTTTTTAAAGTTTTTTTTTCTTTTTCTTTTTTATTGTACAATCTGTGATCAAATTAAAGCGCATATAAGCATTCCGTGGCCAGGGCCAGATTTTCCTATAGAAGAGCGACAAACCTAACCTCTCAAGTTTTGTTCAACTTCAATTCTATTCAAGTTTTTTAAAACAGCACTTTTCAATCAGAGGTCACAAACAGGGCCGGATTTTCCTATAGGCTAACTAGGCTTCAGCCTAGGGCCTCAAGATCAAGAGGGGCCTACATTCAAATTGTTAGCAAAATTAGAATTACACTATTCTAAAAACAGTAAACACAAAAACACCGAATCGAAAATAAGGAAAAATTCTACACATATGACTAATAAACAAACATAAAAATGTATTGGTTAAGATCAACGCGTTCGGCTCATTGGGTCTGTTCGTTTGTATATAGATTGCACCAAAGTATAGTTCATACGTTCACTGATTGCTATAGCAAATATTGACGTGCCTTAAGCTACTAAGCTTTAATTTGATAGAATTTTTTTGTTCTAATGCAGATGGCAAACACTTAGACAGCTTCGTCTTGGATGCCTTAAGGCAAGCGCTGCACAGATGTTACTCACTTTACATTTCTCAGAGGGCGTGTAACTTGAAGATAAGCCACTGACTGGGAGTAACAATGCCCCCGCAACGCTCTACGATCCTATTAGGGACCGGGACCTACTGTTTAAAGTGGATTCCGAATCACTACAAACATCCATGGCACCGCCGATACTCGAACCTGTGATACCGAGCACCAGAGGGCTAGCCACTCGGCCATTCAGGCCCTATTTGATAGAAAATATGATAATTTTTTTTTTATTGCATATTTTATTTTCGTATTCAAAAATTTTTATTATTTGAATTTTGTTTCTTTGTAAATGTTGTGTGTTATGTTTGATTAGTTATTTCTACAAGTACTATTATGATGCTGAGAATAAATGTCCAAATAAGAGCTCTCGGACTTTTTTTCATTTATTATCCGTGCCCATTTTTATAAAGATTATTACCAATCACAACATGTTTCATTTAACATATTGATGTAGATCACAGTAATGATGTATTTTATTGTTATCTCACATGTAATTTACAAACTTAAAAATGGGAGAAAAGGGCCTCATAAGTGGAATAGCCTAGGGCCTCTTTTCATCTAAATCCGGCCCTGGTGTCTACCAATAAATGGGTGCCAGATAATCTTAAAAAATGAATGAAAATTATTTATAAAGGACTTTCTGCAATAGAGTGAAAAAAAGTAGGAATTGACTTAAAATTTTTTTCATATAATATATATTTTTTTTTTTTATTGTACAACCAGTGATCAAATATAAGCATATAAGCATTCCGTGGACTTCAAAATCCTGATAAATTAAATACATCTTCTTCACACAGAAAAAGAATCTGTTAACTAAATGGTAATGTTCTAATTTATTGATGGTTTCAAAAACGAAAGAATGTTTATAGAAAAAAAGAAAAAAAAGAAACATCTGCCTATCCCAGAAACATAGTCAAAACAAGTGATCTCGTGACATCGTTAACCAATGAGTGTATTGCTTTCACCTCCTATAAAACTGACCTGCCGATTTCATTCCATTATTTGATCGGAATTCTAATTCGATTGCGTTCTTTCTTGTTATAAAATCTTGTAGTGTTTTTTTTTTCAATTTCTATTTAATGTGATTTATTAATTTAATTTTTTGTGTATCCTGCCATTTATTCTATTGCTATTTTATTCCATTTGCTGCTTTATCTTTGAATTGGTAAGTTTGATTTAAATTATAAAATTTATTCTATTTAAAATATATTTGTATTTGCTTATAGTTTAAAACAATTATATGTTAACTTATAATAGAAAGTCTATTAAGCAAGCAAGTCTATAATAGTAATCTATTATTAATGTTCCTTGATCAGTGATTAATTTTGTTGAATCGATCAGCAATAAATTTTGTTTTATTTAACGATCTCATATTTGTTACTTTTTTATTTTTCATATTTTGGTGATTTTAAGTAATAAAAATTCAGCATAAAATAAAAGTATAGTATCCAGGAAAAAAAAAGTAATAAAAACGAAAGATTTTGTTGCAATTATTAAATAATTAAAATTAATTAAATTAATAATTAAATAATTATCTGTTTAAGATATATATTTGTATTTGCTTATAGTTTAAAACAATTATATGTTGGCTTGTTATTATATCTATTATTAATGTTTCTTGATCAGTGATTAATTTTGTTGAGTCGATCAGCGATTAATTTTGTTAATTCTGTTTTGTTTAACGATCTCAGTATTTATTACTTTTTTATTTTTCATATTTTGGTGATTTTAAGTAATACAAATTCAGCATAAAATAAAAGTATAGTATCCACGAAAAAGTCTTATAAAAACGAAAGATTTTGTTACAATTATTAACTTTACTAGATATTTAATGTATTGCAAATATAAGTAATTCTGTATTTCTAATTATGCTAATTTAAAACACATATCACAATTTCAAGTCTCTTTTTTTTTTAAATTTAATAGAAATCTTTACTAATATTAAAAGTTAATTTAAAATGTTACTTTTCTTTTGTCTCTTAACATGCGCCATGTAAAAAGAGGTTATTGTATTTTATTCTTACATAAAAAAGCATTTGTTAAAATTGTGGATATTATTTTGTCTTTCAATTGTTTATTATAAAAGAATTTAGAGTAATTTTATTTGTGTTTATAATTTTTTTTTTTTTTGTTAAGTTTTAATTTTATTGATACTTTGTAAGTTATATTTCTTTTATTTATTTAAATATTATGTGAAAACCAGTTTCAATATGGAAAATAAGTTTTCGGCAAAAGAAAATATTATTTATTTTTTTAACGTAAGAAACATTCCTAGAAATTTAAAAGCACTTTAGGTACGAGTAATTCTGTATTTCTAATTATGTTGATTAAAACCATAAATCACAATTTCAAGTAATTTTTTAAATTTTAATACCATTTAGAAATCTTAACTAATATTAAAATTTGACTTAAAATGTTACTTTTCTTTTGTCTGTTTACGAGTGCCGTATAAAAGTGGTTATTTTATTTTATACTTACATAAAAAAGCATTTATCATTAAAATTATACATAATGATTTTTTTCTTCAATTGTTTATTATAAAAGAAATTTTATATAATTTTATTATTCATACTTTTTAAGTCATATTACTTTTATTTAATTAAATTATTAAATTTTACGTGAAAACCAATTTTCATTCATTATGGCAAAAAAAAATTCATTTTATTATTGATACGTTTTAAATTATTCTTTTATTTAATTAAATTATTAAATTTTACGTGAAAACGAATTTTTCATTACGACAAAAATTCATTTTATTATTGATGCGTTTTAAATTATACCTCATTTATTTAATTTATTTATTAAATTATATGTGAAAATCAATTTTCTTTAGTTATGGCAAAAAATTCAATTTATTATTGATATTTTTTAAATTATAGTTCTTTTATTTAATTAAATTATTAAATTTTACGTGAAAACCAATTTCATTCATTATGGCAAAAAAATTCATTTTATTATTGATACGTTTTAAATTATTCTTTTATTTAATTAAATTATTAAATTTTACGTGAAAAACGAATTTTTTTCATTATGGCAAAAAATTCATTTTATTATTGATGCGTTTTAAATTATACCTCATTTATTTAATTTATTTATTAAATTATATGTGAAAATAAATTTTCTTTAGTTATGGCAAAAAAATTCAATTTATTATTGATATTTTTAAATTATAGTTCTTTTATTTAATTAAATTACTAAATTTTACGTGAAAACCAATTTTCATTCATTATGGCAAAAAATTCATTTTATTATTGATACGTTTTAAATTATACCTCATTTATTTAATTTATTTATTAAATTATATGTGAAAATCAATTTTCTTTAGATATGGCAAAAAATTCAATTTATTATTGATATTTTTTTTAAATTATAGTTCTTTTATTTAATTAAATTATTAAATTTTACGTGAAACCAATTTTCTTTCATTATGGCAAAAAAATTCATTTTATTATTGATGTGTTTTAAATTATTCTTTATTTAATTAAATTATTAAATTTTATGTGAAAATCAATTTTCTTTAGTTATGGCAAAAATTCAATTTATTATTGATATTTTTTAAATTATAGTTCTTTTATTTAATTAATTTATTAAATTTTATGTGAAAATCAATTTTCTTTAGTTATGGCAAAAAAATTACATTTATTATTAATTTTTAAATTATAGTTCTTTATTTAATTAAATTACTAAATTTTGTGAAAACCAATTTTCTTTAAGGCAAAAAAAACATTTTTTTTTCGTTTTTAAATTATACCTCATTTATTTAGAAAAATATGTGAAAATCAATTTTCTTTTAAATAAATAAAAGTAAATTCAATTTATTATTGATATTTTTAAATTATATATTCTTTTATTTAATTAAATTATAAAATAATGAAAACCAATTTTCTTTGATTATTGAAAAAAATTCATCATTTTGATGTGATTTTAAAGAAACTCATTTATTTATTAAAATTATATTTGAAAAGTTCAATTTTCTTTAGTTTAAAAAATTTTCAATTTATTATTGATATTTTTAAATGTGAAAAGATATTTAATTAAATTACTAAATTTTACGAAAACCAATTTTCTTTCATTTTTGTGCAAAAAAAGTTACAGTCAAAGTAATTATTAATTATTGTTTTTTTAACTTAAGAAACTTTCCGTTTAAAAGAGATAAGGCAAACAAGAAACATTTTTTTTCATTAACAATAGAAAGAAATAATAATAATAATAATAAATAAATAATAAAAAGTTTTTTAAAAAATTCTTGATATTTTTAACATTTTTTTATTCTCTTTCATATTATTTGACATTATAAAATCTGAAACTTCATTTAACCGTTGGAATTGAAATTAAATTAATTTTCTCAACTGATACTAAAGAATCGATTCATAATGTAATTTTTATTTGAAAAGTTGAAATTTAAAATATTTGTACCATCGTTATTTCCACTTTTTTTAAAAGATATCTTGATCACAAATAAATCGGACAAAAGTTCAGTGGATAACTTGCCCACATTTTTGTTATATCGTTGTATTCAAATAATAAAATTGTCGTCAGAAATTTGAAAATATAGATAGTTTAAAAGAGATTTTCCTGCTAAAATGTTTATTTTTTTTAAAAGAATAAAACTTGTTCTTGCTAACCATTGGTTTTTTTAAACCTTTTTTTTTTTTTTTTTTTATTTTTATTCTGGTTCCATTAAAACCTAAAAGTTTGATTTCTTATCTTTAAAATTAAGATTTCTAGAAATATCTTCATGTATGAATCTTGAAACGTTGTTCTTGATATGATGTCTTGAAAGTTTTTAATTCATGAATATATTTTACAAGAGTACTCTTCCCCCCCTCCTCTTTAAAACAATAACTTGAACATACATTTATGAAATTTTCTATTTAAATTAAAAAAAAAAAAAAATCCCATGTATTTAGATTAGATAGATAAACTTGCCATTTTCCTGCTAAATAGGCTTATTATTTTTTAAAAAAAAACTATATTAACCATTGTACTTATTTAAATATTTCTCTACAAAAGCTATCAGTTTGATTCTATTATCTTTAGAGATTGGTTTGTCGCTCTACAGTTATTTTGTGCACACTGTAGGCTAAACAGACCGGGACCTGCAATTTAATGTGAATTCCGAACCACCAACAAACATTTATGCCACCAGGAGGGTTCGAACCTGAAGCTTTCAGTACCAATCGCCAGAGCGCTAGCCAGTTGGCCATCAGGCCGCTATTTTTAGAGATGTAAGATTTACGAATATCTTCCTCTTGTACGAATCTTAATTCGCTGTTTGAATCTTGATTCGCAGTGATTCCCCTCCCCCCTTCCGCGCGCTTTAAATTAATAATTCTAGAACATAACTTTTAATTAATAATTCTAGATACACGAGCGTGAGAGCAAAAGTGAATAAAAGCAAAAATGTTTACGAAAACGCACGAAATCCCGGAGTTCTAAAATAGAAAGAAAAAGAAAATGTTTATGGTGGTCGCAGATCTGCTGACCATTTTGTAGTTGTAAAAGGATATTTATATGTTCCCCCCTTCAAGCCCCAAAACCTCCATTACTCGAAATTTTAACTCTCCTATAAGTCGAAATATTTAGTCAATCCCCATAAGCCATTTTGGTATATATTTTCCATCCGTAACTCTAAAAAAAATTTGTATCTCGAGCATTAGCAATGTTTGATTTTACAATCTTTTACAACCTATACAACTTGATCATTTGAAACTAATTACCTCTATAGCTTGAAGTAAAATAAGTTACAGACTTTAAGGATTTGCCGACAATGCACGTCATTGTTTTTAGAAAACAATGTATGAGTGTATAGTAAATAGAATAACCAATTCTATGAAATAGCAACTCGGAAGAAAAAGAATTTTCTGCTCTTTATAGCTCAGATATTGCTATAGATAGAGAACGATCGAATTGTCTAAAGTAAAAAAAAAATAATAATAAATAATAACTGACTTTTTAATACATAATATTTTTAATTTTAAGGTTGTTTCGGAATTGATTTTTTATTGTAGCACATAATATAACTTTTAAGTTGCAAATAAACACATTTATTATCTCTGTAACTTCAACTTTTATTTATTTTACCCTCTAACTCAAAATAAGTTAGAAAGAATCTAGACCTCTACAAGTCGAATATTTCCTTACAAAATCCGCGTAAGTCGAAATGCTCCATGAGTCGAAAACTCTATAGCTCGGAATTATTTGGCGTCTCCTTGAAGTTGGATTTACAGAGGTTCTACTGTAGTAATATTTTTTTTACGTAATTTTCAAACGCTGTCAATAAAAATAATTCTTTAAAACTATTTTTTAACTTATTTTTCCAACTATTCTGCAAGTAAGTGATGATTTACTTAAACGATATCTTTTAATAAACTCATTTTTATCTCTCAGTTCAACCGCGTTGGATGGCATCTAGGAATTAAAAAAAAAAAAATTATCCATTATTTAAATTATTTTTTTATTTTTTGGAATCTGGATCATATTCCCCTTTTTAAATCTGATATTAATAAAAAAAATGAAAAATTATTCATATATTTTTAAAATATAATGACCACATAATAATAAGGCTATCCATGTCAATATTTCTGTCCATTTTCTAATAAATCAAATGTTTTATTCAAATCCCTGCAACTGATAAACTAATCTTTTTTCATGATGAGTTAGATTCTAAAAAGACACCATCCTATATATCTAGATATAAATATATATACATAAACTGCCTTAATTTTTGCATATCACAAATATAAAAAGGATTTTTAGAGCACTGTTATTTTTCATAGAAATTTAATCACGTGCAACGATAATTTTTATCCATATAAGCTGATGATGACGATGCAGAATTTTCTTTATAAATTTTCAGTTAATTTTTAACCTGAAAAATAATATTAAAAAATAATTCCACAAAAAAAAAAAAAAAAAAAAAAAAAAAATCATTTTAACTCTTCTCTAGACATGCATTTCATATATATTTTTTTAAACTGAACAAAATAAAAATATATTTAAAATGAAATGAAATTTGAATTAAATTTTCATCATAATGCAGGAAAACTGAAATTTTAAATTTATTTTTTTAGCACTTTATTGAAAAACAATTGCTTTTTCTTGGTAATTAATTGTTTTTACTAAACAAAACTTAAGTGACTTTTGCGAACTTATGCAAAATCATATATATTTGGAATTATTAATGGCTCTTCCTTTTTTGAAACTTAATCGCATAACTATTGAATATTAAAAAGTGTTATTTTATTTTAAATTTATGCTGTTCCTTGTCTGTTTACTTCTCTGTTAAAAAAATCATTAAAAATCGGAATTTACATACGTGAATTTTTCTTTAAAAATTTTCAGTTCATTTTTAACCTTGAAAAATAATGTATATAATAATACAAAAAAAACAACAACAACATCTTAACTCTTCTCTAGAGAAGCATTTCCTATACATATATTTTTTTTAAACTGTGCAAAATTAAAATGCATTTAAAATAAAATTGAATTTGAATTAAATTTACATAACAATACAGGAAACTGAAATTTTTAAATATTTTTTTAACACTTTGTTAATTTTTATTGAAAAAAAATTATTAAATTTTTTTTTTCATGGTAATTAATAGTTTTTACTAAATAAAACTTATGCAAGATCACATATATTTGGAGTTGTTGTTTTGTTTTTGGATTATTATTATTATTTTTTTTAAATTTAATTGCATAAAATAACTACTGAATATTAAAAAGTGTTATTTTATTTTAAATTCATGCTATCCATTGTCTGTTTACTTCTCTGTTAAAAACAATCATTAAAAATCGTAATTTACATATGTGAAACATAAAATCATCAATCATATTTTATAAATTTATTTAATTTTGTAAAAATATTGTTGGATTTACTAAAATTTTATTACCTCAGCCAATTTATAACTTGCACTCAAAAAAAATATTTTTTAATTATTGATAGTTGCTGTACTTGACTAATACCTACAGATTTAACGTTTTTTCCATTTGTGCCAATTCTGAAAATATCGTAAGTAGGAGTTCTAAATTTCTTAATAGTGGGATGAGATCTCTCACGAAATTCAGTCATGAGCGTTTAATAATATAACCCAATATCAAAACAAAATAACACCAAATGCAATAACTTTTAAATATTTATGATATTGCACCTTTGTAGATTAATTAATAGGCGCTGATGTTATTACGGGACATAATGGCCGAGTGACTATTGCTCGGTGCCGCATGTTTCGGGTTCGAGTCACGGCGGTGGCATGGATGTTTGTATTGGTTCGGAATCCACTTTAAACCGTAAGTTGCGATCTAATATGACAGTAGAGTATTGGGCTGACAACTCCATCCCGTAAAAAAAAAACCATCTTTTGGTAATTTTCTAGAAATCTACTATTTGGCGGACGGCCTTTGCCCACCATGAAGCTATTGCGCCAGTAAAAATATTTTTTTTTTTCTTCTTTCAATTGCTCATATTGCAATTCAAAAACATCAACAGAAATTTCTTCATTTTTTAGAATTATTTTATACATTTTTAATCAATGTTATACAATTGTTTTCAAAGTTTTTTTTTTTTTTTTTTTTTTTTGCATTAGAATTTTTAAGTCTTCCATATCAATTAAATATTAATTTCAGTCAATCATAACAGTTTAAATTCTTACGTGTTTTTCAAGTATCTAAAGGTTTTTAATTCCGGAGTTTTGGGCATCAAGTGATACATGATGGTGTTTTATGCTAATTTCCAAAATATTTTTAAGTTGTAATAACTTTCCTGTGGCAAGATGGCCAAGTGACTAACAAGTGACTTTTTCTGACACGCACTGCCACAGGTTTCAGGTTCGAGTCCCGGTGGTTCCATGGATGTTTAGGGGTTCGAAAACCACTTCAAACAGTAGGTCCCGGTCTAATATAACTAGAGCGTCGGGCTGACAACTCCACCTCATAAAAATAATCTGTCAGTGGGCAGACGGCCTTGGCCCACCATGCGGCTGTAGCGCCACTGATGATGATGATGCTATTACGAGCTATTGATAGCTAACATGTGATTAAAACGTAGGTGCCAATACTGCTAAAAAAAAATTTAAATGCTATGCTAGTGTAGAATCCCAACCATGCATAACGAAACAGAACTTTATTGTTACGAGCTATACCATAAATAAATAATTATAATTAGTGATCAAGTACACATTATCCATGGGATATGATTGCTAGATAGCTTTATTTTTATTTTTATACTGTCTAAAATTACGACTGCTTAAATTTCGACAGTATAAAGGATAATTTGAAGTAAAAATAATGATAATTTGAAAGACTTTCTACATTATTAATTTTGTGCTTTTTTTTTTTCTTGCAGTTGTAAATTTATATATCATGATGTCTTTTTCTGACAGTGAAACTTACACATCTTACACATCTGCCTCTGAGTAAGTAATGTAATTAAGTAAAGTAAATTAATGTAATGTAATTAAGTAAAGTAATGTAATGTAAAGTAAAGTAATGTAATGTAATTAAGTAAAAGTAAAGTAATGTAATGTAATTAAGTAAAAAGTAATGTAATGTAATTAAGTGAAGTAAAGTAATGTAATGTAATTAAGTGAAGTAAAGTAATGTAATGTAATTAATGTGTAAGCAAAGTAATGTAATTTAATTGATTTATTATTTACTTATTGAAACTGTAACCCATTAAAAGTATTGCTTATAAATATTACTTAACATTGTCATCATAACTACTTTATATTGAAACTATTTACTAAGTACCATAAATGGGAATTTTGTGTGTGTGTGTGTGTGAAAAATAGGAATATTTTCGTAAACATTCCCAATGCTTTAATTTCCTTTTCTACTTTAACTGAGTATCTTAATTCTCAAACCGTTATGAAAAATTTCCATTGTAGAAACCCTTAGCGTATGAGCACCGGTAGAACATTTTCAATAAAATAAAAGTTAAACAAACTATCGAATTTTCCATTTTTGTACAATCAATCGTATTTAACTTTCTTGTTATGTAGATTAGTTGAAATTGAGCTTCATCAATTTTACTAGGATTATTGCTACTGACGACTTTTTTTTTTTGCTATTGCTTAAATGCCCAATTTGTACAGTTTGGTCGTATTATGTACTGATCAAAAACCTATTCCGAGCCGAACGATGTTCGAAAGCTAGCAAACGTTTTCTCATGCGGGCGTTTTCCGTCCAAATCAGTTTGGAGCAGCTCTGAATTACAACAAATGATTTCAATCCTAAACTGATTTTGTGTGCGCCGCTCGGAACGTTCCCATGCTAGTGTTGATGTGGCTTAACGAAGACCATTTGGGGGAAAAAAATTACATCATCCGATAGCTCGTAGAAATATACGAGTATTGCTTCTACAAAAGCAATGCGTAAATAGAAACCGCTTAAATTTAACCATGAAAATCAGCATAAAATAATAATCTGTTCACATTCTCAAATATGTGTTTAGCTCTTAGTCAGAGAGAAAAGTTTTAATTGGAGGCTTTTTTTTTTTTTAGCTGGTAACAACACATTTTCGGATTAACTGTCATTATTTCTATTGCTTATTACTATCATTACTTCTATAGTTTAATGTTTCTTTTTCGAATTCTTCTAGTACGGCAGTTGCTATTGAAGTTACCTGCAAAAAAGAATTTTGACGAAGTCTTATTAATTAATAATTACATTACAAATTTCTTTAATTTTGCTTGGATGTCTGAGTAATTTTAAAGTGGTCTTCTAAATTTAACTGATTTCTTTGTCTTTTTTATTTATTTTTTTTTTTTTAATCATTTTAATCCCTTTTAAGGCATTTATGTGTGAAATGTGTCGCTAAATATAATTATTAAGCATTAAAATGTGACGCTTTTCATGCTTTTATATATCAACTACAACAATTGTTGATAAGTTGAAACAATTACGAAAATCTCCGAAATCGCATCATCACATTAACGAATCGTTGTGACATTTGGAATTCAACCTCGTTTGAATCAATCAGTTTAAAATAAAGAGATGACTATTAGATTCTCTAGGGCCTGGTGGCCGAGTGGCTAGCGCTCAGTACTATAGGTTTCGGATTCGAATCCTGGCATATTTGTAGTGGTTCGAATCCACTTTAAATCGTAGGTCTCGGTCTAATAGGATCGTAGAGCGTTGCGAGGGTAGTGTTACTGACATCCGTAGCATATCTTCAAGCTACGTGTGCCCCCTGGGTAGGGCTCAATGAGTAACAGAGATACAGCCCTTCCTTATGGCATAAAGATAATAGTTCTCTGTATTGCCAGCTGCATTAAAAAAAAAAAGGTATTAGATTCTCTTATTTAATGCTGTGTTCTCGCAGCAATACTAAATATAAGATAACTTGCAGCAATGCACGAAACACAAAGCATGAATTTTTCGAAATAAAAAATATTTTATCTGTAAAAAAAAAAAATAATAATAATAATAAATAAATAAAATACCTTACTTTTGAGTTAAAGCAATTGCAATAACAAGTTGGAAAAATAAAACCAGTAGAAAATGGAAAATAACGAGCAGACATTTAATTGTGTACGTTTTTGAAAAGTAAAACTTAATCTTAGATTATAGTTTATTAAATGCTGGATATAAAACAAGTAATATAAAAAAAAAAAAAAAAAAATTTTAAAGTCAATACCTACTTTTTTTTTCAACTATATTGCAGAAAGTCTTTTATAAATAATTTAAATTCCTTTTTTTTTTTTTTAAGTTTATCTGGCGCCCTCTAATGGTAGATGTATGCAATTTAAATCTGAAAAAAAAAAAAAAAAAACGAAAATGAATTAATTAAATTTAATGAATGAATTTATATTTGAAGAAACTGCATTAACATCAGTGTCATCCCCTACAAGTTAAAAAAAAAAAATGTATTTGAACTTGAGTGGATGAATGAAAAGTATTTTATTAACGATTGAAAATTTGAACAGGATATTTATAGGGAGAGTGTGATGAGCTAATAGAAGGAATTGAAAAACTACATTAACATCCAGTGCCCTCCACTACAAGTTAAAAAAAAAATGTATTTGGAGTGGATGAATGAAAAGTATTTTATGAACGATTGAAAATTTGAACAGGATATATATAGGGAGAGTGTGAGCTAACAGAAGGAATTGAAAAGCATAAAAGTACTGGAGGATTGGAATTTTCTTTTAATTGACATGTTGACTGCCAAGCTAATTTATTCTTCTGTATTTCAGGGACATCGGCTCTGAGGACACTCCAGAATGGAATGACTCTGAAATGGAGATAAGTTCACCCGTCATATCCACCACCACCTCACCCGCCAGTTCCACCGCCACCTCACCTGCCAGCAGCTCGCCCAGACGTTCACCCCATCTGGACCAAAAAGGAGCAGGATCCTAGAGGTGAGAACTTCTGATTTTTATCCCCATCCCCCTTTCCTTTGGCGGAAATGTCATATTCCATCTCCTGTTACGTCATCACACTAGCAACATCAGCATACTAGCAATAAGCGTTATTACTTCACCACGAATCAGACTTTTAATACACAATGGAAATTCACTTATTGACTTGTTAAACTTGCCTTCTTAACAAGTAATATAAAAAAAAAAAAAATTAACGTCAATTCCTACTTTTGTTTCACTCTATTGCAGAAAGTCCTTTATAAATAATTTTCTTTCATTTTTTTTAAAGTTTATCTGACTCCATCTATTAGTAGATACATGCAACTTAAATTTCAAAAAAACAACAACTAAAATTAATTAAATTATATTTAATTACTGAATTAATATTTGAAAAAACTGTATTAACATCCAGTGTCATCCCCTACAAGTTCAAAAAAATGTATTTGAACTTGAGTGGATGAATAAAAAGTATTTTATGAAAGATTGAAAATTTGAACAAGATATACATAGGGAGAGTGTGAGTTAATAGAAGGAATTGAATGAATAATGTTATAATTTTGTAAACTGGAATATTTTATTCATTTTTTCAATAAATGTTTTTGTTTGCTTTTTTTTTCTTAGAAGGATGGGGTGAATTTCCGCGCCAAAAAGGAGGCGCATCGATCTCTCACCACCGCCCCAAATGATGGTAGACCCAGTCCCAGGTAAGCCTCAATACGTGTTAAATCTAGAACATAATTTAAATAATTATTAGAGTTTTTGCATACCTCATGGACGTCCGTTAGCTTTTGCTCCCTAGCGCGCATGCTCATAGGAAATTGCGCATGCGTATTTGTAATAATGTTTCCTATGAG
Source organism: Caerostris extrusa (assembly GCA_021605095.1). Taxonomy (NCBI): domain Eukaryota; kingdom Metazoa; phylum Arthropoda; class Arachnida; order Araneae; family Araneidae; genus Caerostris; species Caerostris extrusa. Next base: position 54,381 of record BPLR01000746.1, read on the forward strand.
CACGCGGGCTAGAGAGAAAAAGCTAACGGACGTCCAAAATACGGTATGCAAAAACTGTCTATTATTAAGTTAATGGAGGAGTAGTGCATCAAATCACTGAGCATCATCGAAAATTTAAAGTAACCAGAAGATTTTACTCTGAATTTTTAGTACGTGGTAAAAACAAAGGGATTACAGGAGACAAAAAAAAAAAAAAAAATTCACGTAGTATTTAATGAATATTGCATGATACTTGAGGGTAGAATTTATTGTCTTTTAGGAAGTCTTTTTTTTAAGTACCGTACTTCTTATAATCCATGTATTATAAGTTAAACATCAAAATTTCTGGGTGCGGATTATGGGCCATTGTGTACTACAATCTATTGACAATTTGTTTTGCAAGTTTAACAAAAAAAAGAATTAAAATAAGAAAAATGTAAAGCCATCCCATAAAAAAAAAGCTTTTTCGCCAAAAAACGTTGACAAAACTTTTGAGTGAGTAAAAAATAATTTCTTAACACAAAGAAACATAACAGCCGTGAACGATGGATATAAGCAGAATGTCAAATTAGACAATATTTAATCACAGTTTTTAAGTTCTGCCATTTTTGTTGTTCTAATGCAGCTGGCAATACAGAGACAGTTAATCTTTATGCCATAAGCAAGGGCTGCACCGCTGTTACTCGTTTAGCATTACCCATGGGGCACGTGTAGCTTAAAGATAGACTACGGACGCGAGTGATACCGCACCCTCAACGTTCTACGTTCCTATTAGACCGGGACCAGCGGTTTAAAGTGGATTTTGAACCACTACAAACATCCATGGCACCGCCGGGACTCGAATCCGAAACCTATGGTACCGAACGCCAGAGCGCTAATTGGCCATCAGGTCGCAGTTCTGCCATTTTCGATCGTTTGGATTTTGAATTGATGCCATGTTTCTGGCCACCGAAACTTCCATTTTGTCAGCACCGAAAATTAGCAAAACTTTTTGTGTGAGAGAACAATTTTCTAAACATAAAGAAACAAGCAGAAACAGTTGTGGACGCTGGGTAAAAAAGGAAATAGACAAATGTCGGTGAATGTTTGCTAGTGGATTAAAAGGTATTAAAAAGAAGTTTTAGATAATAATTAAATATGCGTAAAAGCAAGTCAGTAATTAATTGTGAAACTGATCAATATATTCATTCTTCCTACAAGTATGGTTCTTACAAAAACGGTAAAATGTCGTCTGTTTTGTTTTCACCATAATTCTTGGAATACATTTTTTTCTCTACTTTCCGTTGTTTTAGATTTGTAACGATAAACACGTTCTTTAAAACTGTAAAATGTTTTATTAGGTATAAAAACGAAATTTATGGTATATAGTACTTATAAACATTCGCGAATCTCTCGCGGATTATACGAGATCTTTATAATTTTTTCAGGCCTGAAATTACGCCAAGGAGGTTATATGGTACCGCGGAGTATATGCAACAAATTACGTTTGTTCCGATTTTCCGGATTACACCGCATTTGAGAATTGCATCAAAGGAAATCCATAAAACACCCATCGTACATTCCGACTATCGATGAGAGATGTTTCAATTCCCCTCGAGTATTCTCGTTTTATGAAAGAACTTGTTGGCAATGCATACTGAAAGCAAATTTGAATTGAGTTCGATACTACAGGGCCATGAGTTTAATATCAGGATGACTTAAATTCTTAAAATAAATTGAAAAAAAAAAATGACTTTTTAAGTTATTGAAACAAAATAAATTCGTACTAAGTACACTGTTGCAAAAAGAATTGTGATATTTTAATGCTTTGGTTTAAAATGTTAGCCGACAATATTCTGCAGTAATGTTAGTAATTCTGCAGTATATAATATATATATATATATTTTATTACAAATGAAATTACGGAATTCTTGTTTATAAAAAATTGCTTTGAATTGCATGCATGACTATCTAAAAAAAAAAAGTTATTTGCGAATATATATGCATTTTATAATCAATAAAAATTATTAAAAGAGTGCTTATAAATGAATCTCCAAAGGTTTTGTTTTACCTTAGTATAATTGCATTTTAATTTATGGAGTCTAGTAAATTGCATCTGAAATTTAGAATAACTCTGTTTTAATCAATAACAATTAACTACAATATATATTTGATTTAAAAAAAAAAAATTCACAGGTTGACTTTTCACACACCCACTACTACGTGTCCCCAATAAAAATTTCCTTTTTCTAATTTTATTGGTTTTGTTTATTAGCATCTCTACTTTGGTTGTTTTATTTAAAACTGTTGTTTTAATTTCATATTTTTATGGGAATAGAATGTAGCTATCTAATCAATATCTTATTGCATTTGAAAATTAGTTAAAAAATTTTTCTGTTCTACATTATATATTACAAATCTTAAAATTTCTCCATTTGGATTATATGTTGCCATATATAATATACATATTTTTCCCTCCAGAAATATCTTTAGAAATTGTTCTTTAAAAAAGAATCAAACAGAGAGGAGGGACAGTTAGAGAATTTAATTAAAACAGGTCTTTGGGGAATTTTGGTATATAAAAGTGGATATAAGAAAATATGGCTTTATAAGGATTTCATTTACATTATTGTAGGTTGCCTTAGTATTATAAAATATTTATTATATGATGGCTAAAAAAATTATCCTTTAGTTAAATTAAAACTAATCATATAATTTTTTTCAATAGCGAGAAGAATCAATCAAATGTTACTAAATTGAAAATTAAACATGTTAGTGAATAATGCATTTATGCATATTTTTGGAAACTTTATAAATTAAAAAAAAAATTTAATGTTTTGAATTTGGTTCAGAATTATTTTATTTGTTCATTTGATATTTCTTTTTTAGCTGCATCACCATGCCCACCACCACGACAGTATTCGTCATCTTCAGCTATCTCCACAAGTAAGATAGACATATTTTTTTTAAATATAAAGTTAGATGAATAATAAGTTAGTGATGCAAATTGAAGATTGTTCAGAATTTTAATTGCTGAAACAATGCAAAGCACCACTTAAGAAAACACTGGAATGAAGTTCAGGCTTATTTGATTTCTTTGTGTATGTTTTAAACAAAGTAAATAGCCAAGTTCAAAATCAGAATATTTTTAAAACTCCTAATAAGTAAATAAGAAACAAAAAAACAATGGAATCGTTATTTAATAAGGCACAGCTATAAATATTCCAAATTAAGTTCACTGATATAGAAATTCAACTAATGATGAGCTTTTGTTTTTCTTTTAAGCAAAGTAAAGTTTTCTGCTAATGATGAGCTTTTGTTTTCTTTTAAGCAAAGCAAAGTTTTTTCTTGTTTTTCTTTTAAGCAAAGTAAATAGCCAAGTTCAAAATCAGAATATTTTTAATAAGTAAATAAAAAACAATGCAGATCGTTACTTAATAAGGCACAGCTATAAATATTCCAAATTAAGTTCAATGATATAGAAATTCAACTAATGATGAGCTTTTGTTTTTTCAGGATCTGAAGATAGCTGTTTGGGAAGATACAGCCCCTCCCTGCCATCTAGCAGGAGCAATTGGGGAGATGTAGCCCTGCCCTGCCATCCAACAGAAGCTCGCCATCACGTGATGGTAATGTGTTTTTCTCTTTTTTTGTGTTTTCATTTAAAAAGATAATTAATAGTATTATTTGAAAAAGTTTTCAAAATTAAAGGAGCGATTATCACGCTTTGGAGAAATAGCTTAAGACCTGAATTATTAATGTAAAAAATATATTCATGTCTGAGAATTTTCTTTTCATCTTCAGAAAGTCCGCCGGCTGATGCAGCCACTCAGAGGAGACCTGTCTCCCCTCCACCACCTGTCTTCTCATCACCAGCACCAGCATATGCGGGACGAACAACCCGCTCGGGTAGATTTTACCCATACCGCAGGCCTGCTTCATCGGGTAAAATGTTCATAAAATGTTTTCATATAATATTCATATATAAATGTTTGATAAAATTGTTAATTATTAGAATATTTATTTTTTACAAATTGTGCAACTACCATAATTTCTTGCCTATTATAATCAGCAAATTTACAATAAAAAAAAAATGTTTGGTTATGTTAAATAGGTTATTGTGTATAATCTTAAGTTAAGTTTTTGTAAAGGTTATTTTAAAAAGTATCATTGCTGTAAATGTGTTTTTTTCCTGAACCTAGTAAAGAATACATTAATCATTGATCATTAGCTGGTATCTTACATCCAAGTGCATAGCAGGTGAAAATAGACCATAAAGAAATAATTAAATTCATTTATCGAGTGGCCAAATTAATAATTGATTTATATTAATTAATTTTTTATCTCAACAATAAACAAAAATCCATTTTGAATTGAATAGTTTAAACTTCTTACTATTTTTTTGTTATTAAAATGATTGCATATTGCTTGAAGTAGTGTTTATTTTATCTTTATTTGTTTTATTTTCAGGAAATGTGTGCTGTAAGCTCTTTTCATTGGTTTTTACCACTGTTCTTATATGCATATTTCTCTTTATATATATTTTATATGCATATTTCTCTTATTCTTTTAAATATATATATATTTATGTGTGTGTTAGTTTATCTTATTATTATAACAACACAAAATGTGCATTTTTAAAAGTGTAGAAATTTTCTGCAAAGATTAAGATATCAATCATAGGTATAAAGACTGAACTCTATACATTCAAGTGAACAATTACGCATTGCCTGTGGATTATATGCTGCTGCATATGTGAGATCATTTTTTTTTTACTTTCAAAATTGGCTGTGGATTATAGGCTGCTACAGATTATAAGCAGGAAATTACAGTAGATTTATGCTAACTTTTTTATGCATTGCTAATACCTTTATGTCCAGCATATGCATGCTTAAAACAGTCCATCAACGAATGATGATGGAGGACTTTACATTTAAGAAATAATTGCCACATATTTGAATGTCATGTAGGGAAGATCCAATTAGGATATGCTGTCACAGTTTCCTTTCAGTCTTCTTGTTTTGAAAGAAATGTTTGCAGACTTGTGGATTCTATCCTTTGCGCTCTGTCTTACACCAGGGATGGGCCTTGCCACATGACAATATTTTGAAAATTAATTTTAAAATACATACATTTTTTTTTTTTTTCTAATTTTTCTTTCTTTTAAACTATTATTTTGTGTTCTTCATATTATCTTCTGATGGACTGTTTGTCATATATTTTGTTTCTTCCTGCATGTGCAAAAATGAGAAAATTTCATTATCCAGTCTTACAGTCAAAATAAGGCAATCGCACCTGCCATTACAATTGCTCATGTATAGCATTTCCCCATTTACAAAGTTAGTAACTGTGATGCATGTTGCCTGCTGAGAATCAAAACCATACTCTTTACACCAGAGATGGGCAAACTTTTCGGTTGCGGACCAAAAATCGAAAAAAAAAAAGTTTGTCGGGCCAAGATAAATTTTCTAAAATTTTAAAAACAATATACAAGTATTACAATTTAAATATGTTAATGAGATGAATGAAATTGTGCTTTCATTTTAAAAGTTTCTTACATTGAGGTTCGAAGTGAGATGTACTGATTCTAAAGATTACTAAGGAACAAGGCTAATTGCTCATCTGTCAGTCTACTTCTGAAATAATTCTTTCCAAGTTTCATAGTTGTAAACACATGTTCACATATATAAGATGAAGCAAACATAGCACTAATTTTCTGGGTGTGGGATATTAAATTTGGGAAACTTGCTTTTGATAATGATCTGCAAAACTCTAAACTTTGGCATATTTAGAAACAACAATTTCACCACTATTCACAATGATGCTATATGTCTCGTTCTTTCCATACGCAATCAATAATATTAGAACTCGCACCAAAGAAAAAGCCTCTGGCTGGAGCTTAAAATGCGCAATCTGCCACATGTGAGGCCTATTTCACCTATATTGGATTTCCGTATGTCTGCTCCAAATAAAGAGATAACACTTGTTGGTGCCAATCTATAGCTATAACTAACAAAGAACTTCCGCTTTTAACACTTTACTGATTGAAGCTGTCTGCGCTTGCTATTTATGTTTTGTGGAACAAAAATAGAGAAACTAAAAGATCATCTTTGAAAAAAAATAATATTTAATCAAAATAGAAAAGGAGATAGATATATAATATATATTTCTTTTAATTTGCCTCGGACTGGCAAATTAAAATTCATCAGCGGGCAGGATGAACTTTCCGGTGGGCCGGAGTTAGCCCATCTTTGCTTACACTATAGGTAAATTGAATTATAATTGAACAAAGGATGAAGCAAAATTGTAAATAGACAAAAATAATAAATATTATTTTTATATTAATGATTATGTATTAAAGTATTGTAGGAATTTCTTGCTTAGAAATGCAACAAATTTGATGTACTCGTATTTGGTGAAGTGCATATCAAAAATTATGCCATTGGAAATACTCAATTGAATTGATTCAATGATTTTTTTTATTTTTAGGCCTAGATTTAGATTTAGGCCCATAGATTTTGCTTCTTAGACACTGAAATTTTTCTAAATATTTTTGTATTTGACCAGTAGAAAAAAGTTAAACCAATGAAAATTTTTATTTTTATAACATTTGTAAATTATCTTTCTTTCTTTATAAAAATTTCTGCAAATTGAAGAAATATTTATACTGATTATGCTGATCAGTAAACTAAATTTAATATCATTTTGGATCATTCGTTGTTTTCTTTTTATCATTAAAATGGGGCAATTTCAAAAATTATCAGAAATTTAAAAATTTACTGCATGGATTCAAAAATAAATAAAACACCTACTACAGTACTGTTTGCACATAGGATATAAAACTATGAATTTGTTCTTCACCTTTATTTATAACCAAGTACTTATATACATTCCTGGTAGATAGATGCTATTACATCTGATATACCCAGGTTTAGAATTCTCAGCGAATAGGTATTGTGAAGGATCAGGCCATGAGCCCCTTTATATATTACAAAATGAATAATTTTTCACTTGTCTCTGTTAGATTAGATCGTGCCAATAAAAGGGTTAAATTCCTAGTTAAGTCTTAATTTTGAAAATTAAAGTTGATTAAATGTCATCCAGTTTCTGGAAATATTACCTTATGCTCTTGAATTTTTAATAAATGCCTAATATTTAATTTCTTTTTATTAATCATATTAACATTTGCAGCAGCCCCATCACCACCAACTGCAGCAGCAGCAGTACCACCACCCGCCACCACAGCAGCAGCAACACCACCACCCACAACAGTAGCAGCACAACCACCAGCAACCACTGGGCCAGTCACCCGATCAAAACAGGATCACTACCTCTCTGACGTCTCCTTCCAGTAAGATGCTTTTAAATTGTTGTAGTTTAGATGGAATCATTAATTCATTAAGTAGAATTTGGGGCCGGTTCTATGGTTGTTCTCACTCTGGTCAACCTGTCTGTTCATCTCTGTTTATAACCAAGTACTTATATACATTCCTGGTAGATAGATGCTATTACATCTGATATGCCCCAGGTTTAGAATTCTCAGCGAATAGGTATTGTGAAGGATCAGGCCATGAGCCCCTTTATATATTACAAAATGAATAATTTTTCACTTGTCTCTGTTAGATTAGATCGTGCCAATAAAGGGTTAAATTCCTAGTTAAGTCTTAATTTTGAAAATTAAAGTTGATTAAATGTCATCCAGTTTCTGGAAATATTACCTTATGCTCTTGAATTTTTTAATAAATGCCTAATATTTAATTTCTTTTTATTAATCATATTAACATTTTCAGCAGCCCCATCACCACCAACTGCAGCAGCAGCAGCAGTACCACCACCCGCCACCACAGCAGCAGCAACACCACCACCCACAACAGTAGCAGCACAACCACCAGCAACCACTGGGCCAGTCACCCGATCCAAAACAGGATCACTACCTCTGACGTCTCCTTCCAGTAAGATGCTTTTAAATTGTTGTAGTTTAGATGGAATCATTAATTCATTAAGTAGAATTTGGGGCCGGTTCTATGGTTGTTCTCACTCTGGTCAACCTGTCTGTTCATCTCTGTTTATAACCAAGTACTTATATACATTCCTGGTAGATAGATGCTATTACATCTGATATACCCAGGTTTAGAATTCTCAGCGAATAGGTATTGTGAAGGATCAGGCCATGAGCCCTTTATATATTACAAAATGAATAATTTTCACTTGTCTCTGTTAGATTAGATCGTGCCAATAAAGGGTTAAATTCTAGTTAAGTCTTAATTTTGAAAATTAAAGTTGATTAAATGTCATCCAGTTTCTGGAAATATTGCCTTATGCTCTTGAATTTTTAATAAATGCCTAATATTTAATTTCTTTTTATTAATCATATTAACATTTGCAGCAGCCCCATCACCACCAACTGCAGCAGCAGCAGTACCACCACCCGCCACCAGCAGCAGCAACACCACCACCCACAACAGTAGCAGCACAACCACCAGCAACCACTGGGCCAGTCACCCGATCCAAAACAGGATCACTACCTCTACGAACGTCTCCTTCCAGTAAGATGCTTTTAAATTGTTGTAGTTTAGATGGAATCATTAATTCATTAAGTAGAATTTGGGGCCGGTTCTATGGTTGTTCTCACTCTGGTCAAATTGAATTTTGGCAGCCTTTTTTAAGTATAATATAAAAGTTTTCACTAAGTAAAAAGCTAAAAATATAGAAGTTTTATTATCTGGGTTGTTTTGTAACAAACAATGAACAATAACGTTAAACACTATTAACACTCAAACACTATTTATGAACAATTAGCTACTTAAAACATGTTTTTTTCTACCCATTTAGATCAGTAAATCTTTTCGTGGCACATCTTATATTTATATTCTTCTTAAATATAATTTTTCCTGACAGTTTGCAATTGCCATTTGAAATTAATGGCTTTTGACAATTGCAATTTGAAATTAATGGCTTTTGTGATATACTATTTGGTATATGAATAAAAAATTAGAAAGTAATGTAAAAAAAAATACATGTAGTTTGCTGATTAATATTTATTAAGTTTTGTATACCAAAAAACATAAAAAAAAATTATAATCTTGAGAATAAAGAGTAAATAAGCTACAGAAAATGTTATATAAGTGATGAACATATATATTTTTCATACAAATAGTAGTAAAACAAGACATAAGAACCATTTTGGAGTTATATAGATATTTTTAGTATACATGTTTTATATGTTAGTTTATGATATATTAAGTAAAATACTGAATTTCTTAATATTGAAATGTAGTGGTCACATTAAACATTTGTAATTCAAGTTCATGCTAAAAGTAATTTAGCATTTATTGAATTCAGTGATACAAATGTTATTCAGCAAACAACATATTACTCCAGTTAATAAATTTTGTATTGCCTTTGAATAACTCTAAATATTTCTTCTTGCAAGGGAGAAAACTCAAAAACATTTTGACAAAAGCATGTTGATGAAAGTTACTCTCGCATACTGGCTTTTCGTGACATAATACTGTGTCAGTGACATAATGCACACCACAAGAGAAATAAAAATGTTAATTCCTCCCAAATCTAGTTTGGCATATTAGCACAAAATAATGATGAAATTCTGGCATTTTTAGTGCATCCCTAAATCACTTCAAAATGACTATTTCCATGAAAAAGAAGTCTTTGGGAATTTCTGAAATATATATGTGGCGGCTTTGTAAAGGTTGCGTAGTGTTATTAAAATCCAGACGGCTAAATAAAAGACGATAATCAATTTTCACATTTACATCTTTTATTTAATTTCTAACGCCAACTACGTTCTGTTTTTTATTCTAGCGGGAAAATTCCCTTTTTAACAGTGAAAGTAGAAAGTCGCTCAATTTGTATTCCATTTTCCATCAATAGGTGTCGCTACATCACTCCCCTACCAGTAACAAAGTTACGTTAGTTTGAAAATGGTAGAAGTATTAATATATCTATGCAAATATTAGCGAACAAATACACATTGATACAAATTTAAATTGTACAAAATAAGTACAAATACAATTACATATAAACATTTACATACAATAAATCAAGTCAATTTTTAAAATGGACATGGACGAATTATAATTTTGAAGAAAAGTCAATAATGTCATTGAAACGAACAGGAAGTTTTACTTGTCTTCCACAACGTGTTGTTGTATTTGGTTGTGCAACTTGCTGACTTGGTATAAATGTTTGCTCACTCGGCACAGATGTATGATCATTTGATGACGTTGGATTCAGATGTTCATTAGGTTGTAACACATATGCCGGTTTTAATCTATCCACTGAAATATTAACTTCTTTATTTTTAATTGATAGAAGAAAGTTTTTAGGGGATCTTTGCAATACCAAATAGGGCATACGGGGTTCTAAAGGTTTCGAAAATTTTTTGGTATAAATGGTCTGATACTGGAAGTAGAGGTATCACAATACAAGAACTTTCCTGATGGCAATTGGTGTTCTTTAAAATGTAATGATTTGGAATGTAATTTTAATTCTTGCAATTCATCATCATTAATTTGTGCATCTGCTATCAAGTCATAATCAACAATAGGTGAATCGATGTTCTCAATTCTAGACAGTCTGTCTGCTACCACATTGCTTCGACCACTGATATGGTATAGGTTAGTAGAGAATTGTGAGACATATTGTAGATGTCGTAGTTGTCTGGGGGAGGCTTTATCATTGTTTTGCTTAAAAGCAAATATTAACGGCTTATGATCAGTATAAATATCGAAATCTCGACCTTCAAGTAAATGCTTAAAATGTTTAATGGATAAATATATACCCAAAAGTTCACGGTCGTAAAAACGCTGTAATTTTTCTGAGCATCGTTAAGTTTTTAGAAAAATGCAATTGGCTTCCATCCATTTGGTTCTTTTTGTTGAATAACTGATCCAATAGCCCAATCAGATGCATCTGTGAGAAGTGCCAGAGGGTAATCCGAGTTGGGATATGCCATTAACGCTATTTGAGCAACATCTTGTGTGCATTTTTCAAAACTTTGTCTAGTTTCATCGGTCCATGGTATTTTGCGTCGATCTTTTTTGTAGATCCTTTCAAAAGTTCATGTAGAGGGGCTTGAGTTTTGCGGCATTATTTATATAATTACGATAAAAATTTATCATTCCTAAGAAGGAACGTAATTCGTGCATAGTTTCTGGCAATGGATAATCTATGATAGCTTTGATTTTTGAGGTTGAGAGCTTTCCGCAGATATGTGATAGCCTAAAAAATCTATTACAGGTACTCCCAAAACTGATTTGCTAATATTAATCCGTAGACCATATTTATCTAAACGCTGGAAAACTATTTTTAAGATGTGAACGATGTTCTTCCTAGCTAGAAGAGCCGATCAACACTTCGTCTAAGTATGGAAACACAAAGTCTAGACCATAAAGAACTTCATTTATAAACCTTTGAAATGTTGCAGGGGCATTTTTGAGACCAAAACTCATCACATTGAACTGATAAAGTCCAAAAGGGGTGATGATGGCAGTTTTGCCTTATCTTCATCTGCTACAGGAATGTGATAATATGCTTTAGTAATGTCAATTTTAGAAAATATAGTTTTATTAGTTAAAATATGTTGAAAATCCTGGATTCGAGGTATGTTATATCGATCAGGTATAGTTAAATCATTCAATCTTCTATAATCACCACACGGACGAAAAAAACCATCTTTCTTTGTTACTATATGTAAGGGACTTGCCCATTCTGAGCTACATGGACTAATAATGTTATTGTCTAGCATATATTTAAATTCTCTTTTAACTATTTCCAACCGTTTCGGATCTAATTGTCTCGTTTTACAATTTATAGGTTGTCCTTTAGTTACAATATGATGTTTTTACATTATGTTTAACATTTGAAACAAGAAATTTTGGTTTTGTTATATTGGGATACATAGAAAATAAATCAGAATATTTACATAAGCTGCTCGTTGTATTTACACTTTCATTAATAGAGATGGGTGCAGTCACCATAAACTGCAAGGTTAGTTACACCATCAATTAATCGTTTATGCTTTTATATCAATTAATAAATTGAACTTATTTAAAAAATCTGCACCTAGTATAGGTTTACTAATTTTGGCCACAATAAACGGGAATTAAAATTTCGGCACAAACCCAGATCAAGATTTAAAATTTCTGTACCAAAAGTATCGATTGCGGTATTATTTGCAGCATATAATTTATAGTCACAAATAAATTTGTGTTTAGAAGTATAAGGAATAAGACTTACGTCCGCTCCACTGTCAACCAAAAAGCGTAAACCCATTTTTTGGTCGTTGACAAATAGACGGTATTGACGGCAATGTTTTGTATTTTCAGCAGCAGAGTTTGCCGTTAATTCTGTTGCTGATTCTGGTTTTCGAAGGATTATTTTCCATGCACATGGAGCTTTGCATTTACAGGGAAAACATTTATCTCGAAAACGAAAATGGTAATAACAGTATTTGCCAGAAGGATTGTAAGAGCGATTGCGAGACTTACTTCGATGAGAAGAAGAGTATCGATCTCTATTTCTTGGTTGGGAACGAGAGTTCCTTGTGACACTAATTTTTGCAAGTTTATTATCCAAAGATGCAATTTGTTGTTGTAACTCAGTTATGGCATCTGAACCTGATGAAACATTATTGCTTACGCAGTAAAGTTCTTGTTTTGGTTGCATTTCAAGAATACGATCCGCCATTAATGCCAGTTTCTCAATTTCTTCATCACTAACTAGTAAAATATTCCGCACGGAATCAGGCATTTTGTAGAAATAATGTTGTTAGCACCTTATCAGTAATTCCAGCAGTAGCCAGGTTTCTCATTTTTTGTAAAAGTTGACTGGGTTTAAGATCTCCCAAATCAAGTCCTGTAAGTAGTCTCTGAATAATGTCCCACAAACTTTCAACAAATTTCGGTTCTAATTGCGAAACTAAGTAGTTGAATTTTGTATCCTCGGCTGTTATTCCAGAAATTGAAAACTGTGCTTCAACTTGAAAGAACCATGTTTCTGGTTTTTCTGTCCAAAAAGGAGGTATTTTGACACTTACCCGCACTACTTCATCTTTTTTTCGCCAATCCATTTGTTTCAGTCATTTTGTAAATAATTCACGGTTTGCAAACAATTCACAGGTCACCAAGTATGTGGTGGCTTTGTAAAGGTTGCGTAGTGTTATTAAAATCAGACGGCTAAATAAAAGACGATAATCAATTTTCACATTTACAACATCTTTTATTTAATTTCTAACGCCAACTACATTCTGTTTTTATTCTAGCGGGAAAATTCCCTTTTTAACAGTGAAAGTAGAAGTCGTTCAATTTGTATTCCATTTTCCATCAATAGGTGTCGCTACTTATATATTTTTGTAAAATTGAAAAATTAATATCAGTTTAATTTTTGAAGCCAATAGACGTTTGGAAGAGGACTCTTATCAGACTAGAGCTTCAAAAGGTAATTGTTTTATCTCTTTTTATGCAGTGCATTGTTAGTAATGCATTGTAGATAATCGTAAGCAGTTGTTAGAAGTAACAATTAAAATTACATAATGGTTTGGATTTCTCAAAAAATGCTTTAATTCCACGATACTTCTTCTCACTTTAGATTTTGCTCCATCTGTATGAGATTTGTTATTTTAAAATATCTAAATGTTAGTGAAAACTTAAAAACGAAGGAATTTTGAAAATGAGTATGGATTGTGTAGTGCTGTGGTTTCCAAACTCTCATCTTCTGACCTTTTCTCTAAAATATATCATGTATCTGTGTTTCTTTTTTCCCCCATTCCCACAATCTGATTTTGTCTGTATTGACGGGATATCCTTAGGAAAAAAATTATAATTTTCAAAAAACTAATATGAAAATAGATAATGGCGAAAACCCAATTATTGTATTAAATTAATTTGATACGTCGTAATATAATTAAAAAAAGGAAATTTTTTTAAAAAAATTTTAAATAATAAATATTAGAATATTATGATCTCAGTAAAATTTGACCCTTTGTTAATAATGAGTTTATGCGGAAAAGCAAATAAAACAAAAATTTATCATGAATAAAAAAAAATTCATTTATAAAAATAAAAGTATCTGATAATTACTGGCAACATAAAATTATGATAAACATTAATTTGTTATTTTATGTATTATTTAGTACCAATAAGAATAATATTTTGGCAGATGAATTTACATATATTAAATTCCTTTATTATTACCTACTTGTAGTCTTCGAGACAGGAGATGTTATCTTTTTAAGGGGGTAGGGTTGTCAGCCCTACGCTCAATTAATATAACCTTAAACACATAAAAAGTGTTTTTAAATTTTATCTTTTTTAATTTGTCAATGTGTTTAGATAAATTTGTAATATTATGGTAAGAAATTATTAGAAAAAAAAGGTTAGAATATAATTTTTTGTTTTGGTAATTACTCTGTTTATTAATAGATATTTTATTATGTCCAAAGGTGTTTGTCCTTTTAAACGTGTTTAGTTCATATCTAGTTTAGTTATACTTTACCTTAAAAACCTTTTATTTGATATTTTACAGTTGCACTCTAGCATTATATATAAAAATTAAGTTTAGTTGAGCATCAAATGCCTGACTCCATGGTGCAGTGGTAAACATGTGCAGCCAACTTTCAAGAAAGTTTGCATTCACATCCACTGGTGGTATTTGTTGCAGTCACTACTTTCAGAAATGTGCAGACTCAATGCAGTTATGACAGTCGGGATGACTAGTGAGAGTTTACTGGCTTTTCTTCCATACAATATACAAATGTGGCGGTTACCATTGCAAGTCCTACTAAATAGAAATGCATATCAGCTGTTGGTAGTATCGAAGACCACATTGTAAGAGCAGCACATTTTATATGTGTAGTTTCTATGCACAAATTTTATGTGTGTAGTAAAACTTGTGCATTTCAATGAGTTATCTAGCAAGGATCATAACTACTTTACAAAATGCAGTTTTATCATAGAAGTGTTTTGGGAAATTCCATGAAATAAGCATTTTATAAAATTTGTTAATTGAAACAATTTTTTACTGATGAATGATGTGCTGTCAATAAAATTGAGATTATTTTCATTTTGCAGAGAAAAAAACCGCATCAAAACTAGTGTGCAACTGTAAAAAGATTTTTCTTGATTTAGTAATAAACTTAACACTCTTAATGTCTTATTTATTACTTTTGCTTGTTTTTAGTTTAATTTTCTCTTTATCTATAAAGACATTCACTTATCTTATAGAAACAGTACTAGGAAAAAAAGTTGCAATTTCGCAGGTTCTGTCTTGAAAGCAGGCATGGGAAATTAGCTAACAAATTTCGGACTCCTACTCTTTCATAATTTTATGTACTATAATCTTTACAAATGGATTTAGAAGAATTTGTGCAATTAATACAATGGCTTTTATTGAACTTATACATCCATAAAAATAATTTTTGTATATCAAAGATTTTTTACAAGTTATAATATTTGCATTAACTTAAAAGACATTTTGTACTCTAAATTTGCTTACAAAAAACACATATATCCTTTGAAAATAACAGTACTAAATTTACAGTTATTATGGAATAGATTAAGACAACCAAAAAAAAATTATACATTTTCAGTATAAAGATGCCATTTGTAATATATCAAATCTTAATTTTTTTCTTAATAATAGAATAGCTTATAAGACTTTTCATTTGTGATTCAAGATGCTTTTTATAAACCTCAGTGATGAGAAATGTGTTTAAACACTTGTTTGGTATGCTTCTAAAAACTATCTTTGTCTTGGCCTCTGTAATTTGTGTGTGATTATATTATTGGAGAATATGGTAAAATTACCTTCTTAACATTTAAACATTAATTTTTAGAATTTTGGAAAATGAAAAATTATTTATATAAGAGAGTCGCGAGTCTAATTTTTAAATCTGGCTCCTAATTTCTGACTTTCAAAAATGCTCGACTCTGACTTCCTGTCTCTACTTGAAAGCACTGAAGGGTATGGTCATCTTAACTCTTTGAGTTTTTCAATAACTTCATAAATTAAAAAAATATTAAATAAAAAATTTTTCCAATTAAGTGTTTGATTCTTATTAAATTAATATTGATCTTATTCTTCCATGAAACCTGAATTTTTAAATACTTATTATATAATTCTTTTGAGTTCAAAAATATTGTATAAATTCAATTAAAAGGAAAGACATGGTGAGGAAAGTCACTAGCAAAACAATATTTATTCAGTGGGCACTAGTGGAGAATGTGATTTTTGTAATCAAATGTGGAATATGAAAAGAATATGCATAACAATATGTCAATTGGTTAAGGTGGTCTTGATTTAATAATGAAAAGGAAAATAAATTTTATCTTTTTTTCTTCTCTAGGACCTCCTTATCCCCCTACCGCCACATTTGCTCGTCTGGGGCGAGGGGGTACTTTGCAGAAGTAGCCAACGACAGAAGATATTGCGATATCTTCACAAAGCACAGGAAGGGCATAGAATTAAAAGAAGAGGACTTCAAAACATTCCATCGAATATATAAAGGCTCTTATCCATATTTTCAATTTCAAACATTTGTATAAATTATTTCAGTAACTTATTTTATTTTATTTCATCATTATTGCGTAATAAATTTTTTTTTTTTCAATAATTAATTTTATTATTTTTATGAAAAAATTTTATTTTAACTTTTTTTGTAATCTTTTGTAATGTAAATGCTTGTAATAATTTTGTAATTTTGTAAATCTAAAATTTTTGTATCTTTTTATGTTTTGTAAATTTTTAAAATCTGTATTATTTTTCTGAAGAATCATTTCAATAAATTTTAATTAGCATTTGCCATCCATTTTATTTAAATGCCATAACTTTTAAAACATAAAAAAAGATTTACCTCAATGCTGCAATAATATACTTAAAAAAATGAAATTTTATAAGTAGTTTTTTTTTTTTTTGGGTACAATTTTAAGCAGTATTGACTATTTTGTGATGAAACTGTTAATCTACAACAAAGTGATAATTATGCCTGTCAAGAAATGATGACACCATTGAATATTTAACTGAAGAATCTTTTCATGTTAGGATAAACAAAGGTAATTTTGTTATTTATTCTTTCTGGGGTTTTCTGTGGCGAGCTGCTGTAAATAATAACATGATGTTCAAGAAATTTTTTTTTAAATCTATGGTTTGATGAGTTTTGAAACTTTAATTGTGCATTTCATTTTCTTTGCTGATATATTTAAAAAACTATGAATTAATTTAATTTGCATTGACTGGCAAGAAATGAGATTGGAAGGAAAATAATCATGCAGTAATTTTTAAAAGTAGCTTAAAAAAAACTGGATATTACATAAAATATTTTGGATGTTTTTATGGAACACAAAATAATTTTAATATAATTTCTCTCTGATGGTATTGATATTTATTTTAATCAATTGTATTTGTACTAAATAATAATGTTTAACCCACTTTTACATCATATGATGAAATTCTTTAATGGTACATTTTTCTACATTCTTTATTCTATTGAAATTAAAATTTGAATATGTTGATACAAATACAGGTGGGGGAGGGTGGATCTTTTCATATCTATTCTTCTTTTATGAAAATTTTAGGGATTCCCTGTTCTGTGTTCATTCAAAAGTGATAGTAAATCAAAGAAAATGCTTGTTCTTTTCATGTTGATTACTTCAGAAGCTAAATGGAAAAATTCATTACATTTTAACAACTCAAATTAATTAAATTAAATTTCAATTCATCTCAAGAAGAATATATCAGGATATCAATCTGAAATTCCTAAAGTCACCATTGCAATATTTAATTACTGATTTATATAGTCAGAGAAAAACAGCCTATAGTAATGGGAGGAAACCTAATTTAGATCTTAAGAACTATTGCAGTTATCATACAGACCTATTTGATGTACTATTGCTATCGCTCTATATTCTGCTGCATACTATCTGTGGACTTTTTATTCCCTCTAAGTTAAGATGAAAATTATCTTTATTTCTTTAATTCCCTTTCTAGAGTATTTTTTTAGACTGATTTCTTAGAAGTCATGGGTAATTCATGCCTATTCTTTTGACATACAAAAAAAAAAAAAAAAAAAAAAAAAAGGCAGGGAATGTCTTAGTGCATATAAAACTTAATATATAAAAATTAAAAGAAATTATTTTAAGAAAGGTGCTCGTATTATTTCCTGCCATCAAGCTAAATACATTGCTATCAAACGAGTTTATAAAAGCTACACATTAATATTGTGTGAAAAATTAAGAGTACTAGATCAAGTAATGTTTTTATATCTAATCATAAAATATTTTTTAAAAAGCTTATGCACATTAAAAAAATTATGCAAATGATACACAATTGCATTTAAAAATAAATTTTTTTAATTACATTAATTAATTCTCTTTCTTAAAATATATCATAATTTTTTTTAATTACATTGTGGCGGCTTTGTCAATTCGTCTAGATGAATCACAGGAATTAGAGTATCGTCAGTTAAAAGACCAGTTGCAGCAAGAATTGGAATTACTCACTGCTTTTCAGAGTAAAATAAAAATGCAGGGGGAAGCTCAGCATAATATAGAGCGACGAGAACTAGAAGATCGAGTTTCATCACGTCCGGGTCACCAAGTATGTGGCGGCTTTGTACAGGTTGCGTAGTGTTATTAAAATCCAGACGGCAAAATAAAAGACGATAATCAATTTTCACATTTACAACATCTTTTATTTAATTTCTAACGCCAACTACGTTCCGTTTTTCATTCTAGGGAAAATTCCCTTTTTTAACAGTGAAAGTAGAAGTCGTTCAATTTGTATTCCATTTTCCATCAATAGATGTCGCTACAACATCAAAAAATTATTATATATATTTAAGAAAATGAAAACAGGAGAGAAGAAATTATGATGAAAACAGTGGAGAGAAGAAATTATGATGAAAACAAGAGACAACATTTTTCTGATGATTTTTTATTTTTAGATTTAATAAAAAAGTAAAATCTTGATTGGAATGCAGTTAAGTACTAATATGCCCTTTTTGTAAAGTTTTATAATTTTTATCAATTACTTTTCAATTCAATTCCGATTTTCTTATCAATTGTTCCCTTTCTATCTAATTCTATCCATTTTCATCTACTAGTACACATCGGTGCTTGATGTATGTCACATTTTGTCTACTTTTGTAAATTCCTGTTCCCTTCCAAATAAAATTTAAAAGATGAATGCTATATATCTGCCACGAGAACTGTTCCCACTGCTGTGTTTGTACGATGGCTTTCACTAGCAACAAGTTATGTTTGGAAGATTAATTTCGGGGGAGGGGGATCTCGGATTAAAATTTTGGCTATATTTATTCTTGGCTTCGATTCGTGATTGAAAAAGAGTAGTTGGTCAGTCTTTTCGTTTTTGGCACTTGTATTTAATCTTTCACTCGACTATCTCGTTTTCAATTATTTTTGTTAACTTCATTAACCTTTTTTTTTTTTTTTTTTTGTTCGATAAAAGTAATTACTTTTAAAAAATATCAGGGAATATGCAAAAAATTAAATGGTAAATTGTATTTATCCACTTTTAGAAAATGCTGGCAAAATGAAGTTAAGTTTCAGAAGCTTAAATAAATGTTAATTCAAACAAAATCATTGTTGTGCATATTTGGTTATCCACAGGATTTATTCTTCGTCCTCAATTGGTGTACAAAGCATAATTTAAAAGCTGAGACTATCGCTGGCAAATAAGCTGTAAAAGTTTTGAAAAAGGGATATTAGAAAATTACTTTTTAATTTGTAATTTTTGATATTATATTTCTAAACAATTTTTAAGTGTTTTTCATAAAAGTTTACAATTTCTCTAAATCGTCCATACTTTGATATTTTCCCACAGTTCTAAGAAATACTAAATTGCACTGCCAACTTTTATAAAGTCCGTCTTTCCATGCTGCTAATTATTTGGTATAGATGCCCCAGCAGTTGATAATAAATTCATTCTTACACTCTGAAAATTTACCAGTCGTACACAGTAGTCGTGATAAATTTTCTCTTGAAAAATAAAAATCAGCTGGTGAATTAACTACATCAATCTAAATGTGCCAATTTGATAGACTAATGAAATATTACCTATTCGAAATGTATTCATCGTATGGTAACTTGTTCTTTTAGTAATCACCATTTTCCAGGCAACATGGTAGGAAAAGTTCTCGTGTTGGACAGACACCTTTAAGTATCAATTTTCGGTAATAAAAAGCATTCTTAAGTGGCGATAGAAATTTCTGTGTAGATTTTTTTTGGGAAAAAGTCCTCAGATTGTACAAAGTGGTCTATAATTTGCACCACAAGATTCTAAGCAATTAATCCATACATTATAGGCAGAAAATTATGGTTAATTATAAGTAGCTGTTACCTAATAATACTTTTTGTCAAAAACAATAGAGAGAACTTGAATCAAAGAGTGAAGTAAACTACCTTTTAAACTTGCAAAATAAGGTATATACCTTTATAAGAGCCATTGATGGTAAAAGGAATGCTTATTTTTCAAAAGTTAATATTGGACAAGTAGCATAGACTAGTATGCAAATGAAAAATAACCTGGAATGAAGTTACAAATAAAAATTAGAAATTCTAAAATAAATAAACTGCTAATTAGAAATCTAAATAAATAAACTGCTGTATTGATTTTTCTCTTTAATGAATATGAAATTAAAAGTTGTTCAGTTGTTAAAGTTCTGATATTCATTTATTTTTTATTGTTGAAATTGATTGTTGTTTTTGTTTGTTGACTTTGTTTATTTTTCACTCGTTTTGTTTCTAATGTATTATTTGTACTATTTTCCATGGTCAGATTACTTTACGTTACAAGCAGTATAGCTTAGTCATTTTGTATGCACAGTTAATATTAGTTTTATGCTATGTGAGTATTTAGTGTTATTTTTTTAAGACATCACAAGTTTATTGTTAATTTTACTTGTTTCGCTTTTTTTTTTTTTTTTTTTTTTTTTTTTTTGTGACTGTTTTAAATACAACTTTTTCCCTCATATTTTTCTGAAATATTGCATCATGTAGTTTTGCTGTGTTTATTTATGGTTATGCATGTAATGCACATGTGAAATTTTTTTTTTCTCATTTTTGAAACTTCGTATGGTACATGGTAAGGTGATTGAATATAGCGAACTCTGTCTGACCTAACAAAGATATGTGGCCAAATTTTTAAATCTTTAAAACTGAAGGTTTCTGCTTTGAATGGTTTGTAGATGGAACAAGTCACTTGTTGACCAGATGTTTTCACTATAAAGAAGTTTAGCTAGTGTAGAAGGAAAAATTGATATTCCAAGTTGTGTGTAATTCAAGTCGAATAATCGGAAATAATGTCCAGCCTAATTTTTTATGGCACATGGCAGCCTTCAGTGCATGGTGCCCATCCACAACACAACTATTTCAATGTGGATCGTAAGCCAATGTGCATTGCCTTTTGAATAACCACGAATTTGGATTAATTCCAAAAAAAAATATATGATTCAAATCGGGCTACTTGATCAGTTATAACTGTCCAAAATGTGAAATCCAATTTTTTTAATAAGGTATCAGCAACTATTATGCACCTTATGTCTCGCACGGGTGTAGCTTTTGACCAGCGCGAGTAGCTGTCGATGATAGTTAAAGCAATAGCGGAATCCTTATGATGATTAGGGATCGAAGATCCCACATGTATTTCATTGAAACATTGACGAACATGTGATATTGTTGATTTGGATTATTTGCATGCCTTTAACTTTTGGCATTTGATGTAGCATATTAGCATGGTTGTTTGAGAATTTTTTTCTAGAGGTCTGGTCTTTGGTGCCACAGGCTTTCAGGTTGTCATTCTGCCGGTGGCATGGATGCTTTTAGTGGTTTTGAATCCATGTTGAATTGTAGGTTCTGGTCTAATTAGCTTAAAAATGAGCATAAAATGACCGTAGGTGATATTGTAGATTAGGATTATTCACATCCTTTAACTTTTGGCATTTTATGAGGCATCATGGTCATTTGAGACTGTTCGTTTTTTAGCGCTGCTGTCTTTTGTAAAACAGGCTTCAGGTTGGAATCCTCACTGTGGCATGGATGTTTGTGAGTGGTTCGAAATCCACATTATATTGTAGGTGCTGGTCTAATTAGCCTAAGTGTGCATAAAAGGACCGTAGATGTGATATTATTGATTATGAGTATTCACATGCCATTAAAATTTGGCATTTGGTGCAGCATTTAGCATGGTCATTTGAGACTGTCCGTTTTTTAGCGCTGCTGTCTTTTGAACCACAGGTTTCAGGTTGGAATCCTGGCTGTGGCATGGATGTTTGTTAGTGGTTCCGAATTCACATTAAATTGTTAGTCATGATCTAATTAGCCTAAAATGTTCACAAAATGATCGTAAATGTGATATTGTTGATGCGGATTATTCACATGCTTTTAACTTTTGGCATTTAATGAGACATTTAGCATGGTCCCTCCTGATTTGGTTCTTTTTTGTTAGATGGCCATTCGAATTTGGAGGATATCAATTTTGTAGTGGAATTAATAACTGGATGTGCAAGGTCATGAAAAACTGAACATTTGTTTTTTCTATCAGATGGATTTGACAAATTGTCAAATCCATCTGATTGTCAATTGTACAGAGCGCCAGCCACTCGGCCATTCAGGCCCATGTCCAAATAAGTGTTCTCGACTTTTTTATTTATTATCCGTGCCATATTTTTATGAAGATTAGTACCAATCACAAAATGTTTCATTTAACATATTGATATAGATCACAGTAATGATGTATTTTATTATCTCTCATGTAATTTACAAACTTAAAAATGGGAGGTGAAAGGGCCTCATAAGTGGAATAGCCTAGGGCCTCTTTTCATCTCAATCTGACCCTGGTGGTTCCTCACTAAAGTGAAGCAGCATATTATCCTTGGCCATGGACCAGTCGGGGTCTTTTGGACCTGGTGTAGGCTTTCCTGAACCAAGTTTATTAGTAACAACAACAATTGAGTTGTTAAATGAAAACAATTTGACTTACAAATATATATATATAATGTTTTACGATAAAATGCTGCAATTTTCTGTTTATTGTTCACTGTTAAAAACGTAAAATTTATTCATTCTAATAATAGGTCACACACAATGCAGTTTTTTTTTCTCTAAAACTGTAAATATTTTGGGAAAACCCTTTTGAAGCACTTGAATATACTTTTGTCGAAAATATACTCCAGTTCAACTGTATGTTTGAGAATTGTTGAATGTAACCAGGGTCGTATTTAGATGAAAAGAGGCCCTAGGCTATTCCACTTATTTTATCTCCCATTTTTAAGTTTGTAAATGACCTGAGAGATAATAAAATACATCATTACTGTGATCTATATCAATATGTTAAATGAAACATTTTGTAATGGGTACTAATCTTTATAAAAAATGTGGCGCGATTAATAAATAAAAAATAAAAGTCGAGAGCACTTATTCGGACATTTATTCCTAGCACCCTATATAGTACTTGTAACAATAACTAATCAAACGCAACACACAACCTTTACAAAGAAACAAAAAATTCAAATAATAAAAACTTTGACTACGAAAATAAAATATGCAATAAAAATTATCCTATTTCTATCAAATTAAATTAAATATATTCATTACATTGAAGATTAAAGCAAATTCAATTCAGATAAATTTATTTCATAATTTCTCCTTATTTTCGATTCAGTGCTATAGTGTTTACTGTTTTTAGAATGGTGTAATTCTAATTTTGCTAACAATTTGAATGTAGCCCCTCTTGATTTTGAGGTCCTAGGCTGAAGCCTAGTTAGCCTATAGGAAAATCCTTCCCTGGATGTAACAATTGGGGACAAACATGGGTATTTTGAAGTGTGCAATTGAATCGTTTTATATGGAATAACAAATCAATTATTAGCGTTGATATTTGTTCGATAGCACACTCAAACTCAAATAAAAAACGTGAACTGTATTAATTAATCTCCTTTTATTTAGGCAGCCATCACACTCGAGGATGAACTGACCACACAACCTCTTTCTGGGGTTACACTTATTGAACTCTTTTATTTAGGCAGCCATCACACTCGAGGATGGACTGACCACAACCTTTCTCTTTGGTTACAGTGGTTCAACTCCCTCTCTTACATTCCTTTCTCTTTCACGTCATCTCACCCCCTGCCAGACACCCCCACAGACAGGATGTTTACGGGACATAGGGCGTTGGCTTTCCCCTAGGCACGGGAACCTGGGTTCCGACGCAACAATATTAATATTTTTATCGTAACAAATATGAGAATTGCAAAACAAAAATTAAGCAATTTTTAAATAGTTTGAAATTAGACATTTTTTTTTTTTTTTTGTAATATTGAGGTCAATTTTTCAGCTGTTAGATAAGTAGTTTTTAAGATAGTTTTTTGTTAATTTTATTGATACTTTCTATCTATCAAATGTGGGGCCAGCCGAGTGTCTAGCGCTCGGTGCCACAGGTTTCGGGTTCGAGTCCCGGCGGTGCCATGGATGTTTGTAGTGGTTCGAATCCACTTTAGCCGTAGGCCCCGGTCTCCTATGACTGTAAGAGAGTTATGGAGCAGAAGTCAGATTTCTACCTACCGGTGCTCCATCAGAACAGAAGCTGCACCCCACTTCCTCCTTCCAAGAGTGATACGACCACAACAACATCCATGAAATGTGCCCGATAGCTTTATTTTATTTTTACCGTGACATGTATACATATTTATTTTTTTGAAAAATTTCACTGCCTTAAATTTACTTTTATATTTGTTTAACCTCCAAAAACGCTTTTAACTGACAAACTTAATGATAATTAAATGTTTTAACCATCGTTATAAAAACGGAAATCAATTTTGATACGGATCGAAAGTGATGTCCACGAATTGATGATCATACATGATAGATCAGGGATGGGCAAACATTTTCGTTCGCCTGCCAAAAATCGAAAAAAAAAAAAAAAAAAAAAAAAAAAAAAAAAAAAAAACAAGTTTGACGGGCCAAGATAAATTTTTTAAAATTTTAAAAACAATATACAAGTATTAAAATTTAAATATGTTAATGAGATGAATGAAATTGGTGATTTAATTTTTAAAAGCTCCTTATATTGAGGTTCGAAGTGAGATGTACTGATTTTAAGGAACGAGGCTAAATGCTCATCTGTCAGTCCAGATCCATTCGTCAGCTCATATTTCCAGGTCCATTCATCATTAAAAGCACGGCACTCGGAATCAACTTTACGTGTTTTAGTAGCCATTTTGGGGTTGAAATATTTTACGAATAACCCAAACAAGTACTAGCTACGCTATACTTTTAATAATTTCACCACTATTCACAATGATGTTATATGTCCGCAATCTTTCCATACGCAATCACCGATATTAGAACTCGCTCCAAAAGGAAAAGCCGCTGGCTGGAGCTTAAATGCACAGTCTGCCACATGTGAGGTCTATTTCACCTATATTGGATTCCCATATGTCTGCTCCCAGAGAAAGTGATAACGCTTGGTGGCTCCAATCTACAGCTATAGCTAACAAAGAACTTGCACTTTTAACACTTTACCGATTGAAAGCTGTCTGCTTCCGTCGATTTATGTTTTGTAAGATCATCAGTCCTTTGAAAAAAAAATATTTAATCAAAGTAGAAAAGGAGATGGATATCCAATATATAAATATATATTTCTTTTAATTTGCCTCGGACCGGCAAATTAAAATTCTATTCGCGGGCCGGATAGAACCTCCCTGCGGGCCGTAGTTTGCCCATCCCTTGGATAGATAGTCAACAAGATGATCGTAGGATTATATAGAAAATTGTTTTAATAAAATTAATTAATATGTAAATAATTTACTAATTATTAATTTATTAATTTATTAATAGTTTTAATTAATTCTACCCCACTTTTACCACGAGCTATATGGACTAATAGTTGAAGTAATATTACTATTAAATAAACAAACACATATAAAAATTAAATGAAAATGCAAAAAAAAAAAATGGGGTTAATCCCATACTTGTTTTTGACTGGAACTCTGCTCTAAAAGCCGTGGGTACCACAAAACCCTTCTGCACCTGAAATCCATGATAACACGCCTGACAACTCGTGGGCATGCTCTTTTTTTCAATTCCTTCTATTAACTCACACTCTCCCTATATATATCTTGTTCAAATTTTCAATCGTTCATAAAATACTTTTTATTCATCCACTCAAGTTCAAATACTTTTTTTTTTTTTTGAACTTGTAGTGGATGACGCTTGATGTTAATACAGTTTTTTCAAATATTAATTCATTGATTAAATTTAATAAATTAATTTTAGTTTTTTTTTTTAGATTTAATTTGCATATATCTGCCGACAGATAGAGCCAGATAAACTTAAAAATGAATGAAAATGATTTATAAAGGACTTTATGCAATATAGTGAAAAAAAAAAAGTAGGAATTGACTTAAAAAATTTTTTTTTTTTTTTATATTACTTGTTTGAAAGCAAGTTCTGAATGGCACCATATGTCTTGACCTGCAAGAGTTCAAAACTTTTTTTTTCCTCTTCTATTTTGGTTTGTCGCTCTACGGTCATCGAGGGCTAAACAGAACGGGACCTACAATTTAAAGTTGACTCCGAACCACTCACAAACATCCATGTCACCTCCAGGATTCGAACCTGAAAAGCCTGTGGTACCAAAGGCCAGAGCGCTAGCCAATTAGTCATCATGCCGCCTTCTGTTTTGGAGCGCGACAGAGAAATCTTTCTCAGACATGGTTCATCACAGGTAATGATTCACCAGCTTTAACAGGCGGAACGATGCCCTACAACCTACATCAGCTCAGATTTTTCTGTCGCTATACTTGATAACTCATGTAGATGTTTTCGCATGAATCTTTACATTTGTGACCAGGGCCGGATTTAGATGAAAAGAGGCCCTAGACTATTCCACTTATGAGGCCCTTTCACCTCCCATTTTTAAGTTTGTAAATTACATGAGAGATAATAAAATACATCATTAGTGTGATCTATATCAATATTTTAAATGAAACATGTTGTGATGGGTACTAATCTTTATAAAAAATGAGGCACGGATAATAAAGAAAAAAAAAAAGTCGATAATGCTTATTTGGACATTTATTCTCAGTATCCTATATAGTAACAATAACTAATCAAACATAGCTCACAACATATACAAAGAAACAAAATTCAAACAATAAAAATCTTAGACTACGAAAATAAAATATGCAATAAAAATTATCCTATTTTCTATCAAATTAAATTAAATATATTCAATAAACTAAAGATTAAAGCAAATTTCAATTCAGATATATTTATTTCATAATAATTCGCATTTAAATTTTGAGTGCGAATTATTATGAATTTTAAGTTTTAAATTAAACCAAAAATGGAACTTTATTTAAACAAAATCCAGATCTCATGAAAGAAAATATGAAATTGTATATTGTGTTTACTGTTTTTAGAAAAGTGTAATTGTAATTTTGCTGACAATTTGAATGTAGGTCCCTCTTGATCTTAAGGCCTTAGGCTGAAGCCTAGTTAGCCTATAGGAAAATCCGGCCCTGTTTGTGACCTCTGATTGAAATGTGCTGTTTTAAAAACTTGAATAGAATTGAAGTTGAACAAAACTTGAGAAGTTTGTTTGTCGCTCTACGGCCATCTTATGCACACTTTGGGCTAAACAGACCGGGACTTACAATTTAACGTGGGATTTCGAACAACTGACAAACATCCATGACACCGCCAGGATTCGAACCTGAAGTCTGGAATAAAGGCCAGAGCGCTAGCCACCTGGCCGCCAAAACTTCAGAAGAGATTGAGGGTCGTAATATTTGTTACCTCCGATAACCTCATAAACAGTCAACAGTAATTCAGTAGCGGGAATTATGGTCTAATTTAGTGGCTCTCAAAGGGTGAGCCAGAAGATTTAAGATCAAGCCCTTTGGTATTCCCAGGGGCCGAATTTTCCTATAGGCTAATTTGGCTTCAGCCTAGGGCCTCAAGATCAAGAGGAGCCTACATTCAAATTATGAGCAAAATTAAAATTACACTATTCTAAAAACAGTAAACACTGAATCGAAAATAAGGAGAAATTCTACACATATGACTAATAAACAAGAGAAATTCTGCTTAGAATTCTATTTAGAAAGAAATTCTTCTAATCTACTATTTAATTTTAAATGCAAACTTGGATTGAATCAGTTATTAAATAAAATCATTTTTAACATAAAATTTAATATGATATACAATTTGATATTTTCTTTTTTTGTGATCTGGATTTTGTTTGAATAAAGTACCATTTTTGGTTTAATTTAAAACTTAAAATTCATAATAATTCATACTTAAACGTTAAATGCGAATTATTATTAAAGAAATTTATCTGAATTGAATTTGCTTTAATCTTCAATGCATTGAATATATTTGATAGAAAATAGGATAATTTTTATTGCATATTTTATTGGGCAAAGATTTTTATTATTTGAATTCTGTTTCTTTGGAAATGTTGTGTGTTATTTTTGATTATTTATTGTTACAAGTACTATATATGGTGCTGAGAATAAATGTCCAAATAAGTGTTCTCGACTTTTTTTGTGCCACATTTTTTATAAAGATGAGTACCAATCACAACATGCTTCATTTAACACATTGTTATAGATTACAGTAATGATCTATTTTATTATCTCTCATGTAATTTACAAACTTAAAAATGGGAGGTGAAAGGCTTCATAAGTGGAGTAGCCTAGGGCCTCTTTGATCTAAATCCGGCCCTGGGTATTCCAGAGAAATATGCTTTCAGATATAAAAAAAAAATCTAACAACTCTTCTTTTGAGTCGTTTTCTATTTCAAGGTAACTAGGACCTAGCTACTTACAAGCATTCAGTAATTAATAATTAATTTTTATAATGAAATTAAGGGGCATGCTAGCCTGACGCCCGTAATTAAGTAGCTAGCTCTCTGGTGTTTGGTACTGCAGGTTTCGGGTTCGAGTCCCGGGGTGCCATGAATGTTTGTAGTGGCTCGAAATCCACTTTAAACCGTAGGTCCCGGTCTAATGAGATCGTAGAGCGTTGCGGAATAGTGTTACTCCGCGTCCGTAGTATATCTTCAAGCTACAAGCGCCCCGGATAGTGCTGGGTTTGAGTAACTTTGGTACATCCCTTGTTTTGTGGAATAAAGATAACTGTCTCGTATTGCCAGCTACATTAGGAAAAAAAAATTAAAGATAGCTTTCATTAGAAGCAACTATCTTTCTGGTTTTGTTGTTTTTTTTCTGCTTTATTCACATAAAAGATGCCAAACAGCGATAATGTTCCACTGAAGCTTTTTGGAGAAATTAGACTTCCATGGTTAGCTGCTAGGAACGGTAGCATCTATGGGATTTTCAATGTTAAAAAAAAATTCCATTGCAGCCTATGAGACTCCATCATGTGTAAGCAGTAGTCTGTGGAGTCCATCTAACTACACATAGCTGTGAGGCGTTGATAGCGGATGTTACTTATTTTGAAAATGTTGGAAATGGATGTTATGTGCACAATAGCTGAAATGGTTTATGGCAAAACTATTAAATTACCAAGCGAATTTCTTGAAGAATCCAGAATGCCAATACTTGATGATAATTTCGTAAGCAATCTTCCAAAACAGATGACCGATTTAAAAAACCATACCAATCAAAAACAAATGTAAATAAAAGATCTTCATTCCAAAAGATTTGTACTCATGCTCACATGTGTTTCTGCGAGTTGACAGACTTAAAAATCTTTAGTACCCCCATATGAAGGACCCTATTTTTGGTAATTGCATATTATATAAATATACTACTGATTAAAATATTAAACTTTCTAAAGATTATACTGCTGATATAAAAATAAAAACTGTTTTCTATCAATTTAAAAAATAAACAAGTTAATATTTCCGTGATAGATTAAAACCGGCATTGTGTTACAACCTAATGAACTTCTGAATCCAACGTCATCAAATGATCATACATCTGTGCCAGTGAGCAAGCATTTATACCAAGTCAGCAAGTTGTACAACCAAACACAACCGTTGTGGAAGGCAAGTAAAACTTCCTGTTCGTTTCAATGACATTATTGACTTTTCTTCAAAATTATAATTCGCCCATGTCCATTTTAAAAATTGACTTGATTTATTGTATGTAATTGTATTTGTAATTATTTTGTGCAATTGAGATTTGTATCAATGTGTATTTGTTCGATATTATTTGTATAGATATACAATTCTTCTACCATTTTTTTGTTCGTTCAAAGTAACGTAACTTTGTTACTGGTAAGGGAGTGATGT
This sequence comes from Caerostris extrusa, assembly GCA_021605095.1. NCBI lineage: Eukaryota > Metazoa > Arthropoda > Arachnida > Araneae > Araneidae > Caerostris > Caerostris extrusa. The sequence goes on from BPLR01000746.1 coordinate 84,633, forward strand.
AGTGCCACCTCATTGATGGAAAATGGTGGTAAAAAAAATAGCAACTTCTACTTTCACTGTTAACAGGGGAATTACCCCATAGAATGTAAAATAAATGAATGTTGTTGTTTTTGCCGAGAACGTAACTGGCGCTAGAAAGGAATAAAAGATGTTGTAAATGTGAAAATTGATTCTCGTTGTTTTTTTGCAGTCAACTTTTTGATTTATATAACACTAAGTAACCTTACAAGCGGTCACAAATCTAATAAGGCGCCAAATCATTGACATTATGACAATTTCTTTTATGTATTGATAGTAAGTAAAATATAAGTGAGCAGAAACTCCTATCACGCCAAAGATTGAACTTTGTCTATATGAGAAAACATAAAATGCAGTAAATACAAAATCTGGTTTACATTTAAAATCCACATTTAAAATTAATTATAAAATTTGCATACAATGTAATTGTTTAGATTTAAGAAATGATAGAAAATCAAAATTAAATTAGAGAAAAAAATATTTTAAAAAACATCTTCTACTATGAGACAATTAAAACAAGAATATAGGGGGAAGCAAAAGCTGTCTGTACAATTAAGTGTTCATTACACGATGCTCAAAAAAAGAGATTAAAAATAATTTGAAAGAGAATCTTTGATTGACAGATAGCCAAGTATCGTGCTAGATATAAATGCACATCGTGGCATTCGACTTAAAAGTTAAAACAAAGGAAAGCAGCTCAGATCCGCATGAATTGATTTGAAGGAGTTCGGAGATCGTCCGGCTGCAGGGATAAAAATTACTCCGTTGGTTGGTGGTCAATTCCTTGCACCTTTTGGAGTGCTGGAAACGATTCCCCATGTAGTATCGTAAATGGTACAAGGTCTTTTTCTTTGAACTCGATACACCTGGATGATCGACTGATATTTGCTACAGGTATCGCTTCGTTGCCGATTTGAAGGTATTTAGAATGAAAAGATTTCAAAATTTTGAAAATGTAATCCATAATACGATCGATATCAAAGTCTCTGTGGATTTGTTTTCTACGAACAAACCACGCATTAAGAATTCTGGCTATCTCTTTATTTTGACAGACTTGCATTTTTTAAATTTCTAATCGAGGTGGAAGCCCAAATGGGACATCCGTATAAAACAAAGTAATATATAAAAAAAATTTTTTAAAGTCAATTCCTACTTTTTTTCATTATATTGCAGAAAGTCCTTTATAAATAATTTTCATTCATTTTTTTAAGTTTATCTGGCGCCATCTATTGGTAGATATATGCAACTTAAATATAAAAAAACTAAAATTAATTAATTAAATTTAATTACTGAATTATTATTTAAAAAATTGTATTAACATCAAGTGTCATCCACTACAAGATCAAATACATTTTTTTAAACTTGATTGGATGAATAACAAGTATTTTATTAACGATTGAAAATTTGAACAAGATATATATAGGAGAGTGTGAGCTAATGGAAGGAATTGAAAAATCAGTCGAAGGATTGACTTGTAAAGCAAAAAGGTTTGTGTCTGATCAATAGCCGGCTTTTTCGAGCCAGTAGGTGAACTCGCGTCAACCGAGAGAGTTTGTCACCTTTTTGTGTTGAACATGTAACAAAATATTAATATATATATATATATGTATATATATATATATTTAAATTTTCTTTTATTTGGAAAGCGTTTACCTTTAAGGCATGTTATACACTATAGCAAAATGTATCATATCTTGGTTCATCACAACAAAAGAATTTCTGACAGATTAAAAGAAAACTTAATCAATCTCAATGATTTTCAAGAATTTCTGCAAAAAAATTGAATATTATAAGAAGCCAAATCATTGAAATTATGACCATTTCTTTTTATGTATTGATAGTAAGTAAAATATAAGTGAGCAGAGATCCTATCATGCCAAAAGTGAACTTTGTCGATATGAGAAAATATCAAATGCAGTAAATACAAAATCTAGTTTATCAAACACCCATTTTCGAACAGTGGTTCTTCTGGAATTCCAGCGCAGAGCATCCTCATTCTGGCCTTCTTGTAAAAACTACTCTGAACTGGGGCTCTTCAATCGGCAACCTGCCAGCTATCCACAAAGTGTCAAAACACAAGTTATGGAATTAAAAAGTTTGTAAATTACATGAGATGATAAAATACATCATTATTGTGATATATATCAATATGTTAAATGAAACATGTTGTGATGGGTACTAATCTTTATAAAAAATGTGGCACATAAAAAGTAGAGAACACTTATTTGGACAGCACCATATGTAGTTTTTTTGTAACAACAGCTAATCAAACCACACAATATTTACAAAGAAACAAAATTCAAATAATAAAAATCTTTGACTACGAAAAATAAAATATGCAATAAAAATTATCTTATTTTCTATTCTAATTAATTGTAGGCCCCCTCTTGATCTTGAGGCCATAGGCTGAAGCCTAGTTAGCCTATAGGAAAATCAGTCCCTCACACATGCGAATCTAAAATGAAGCAACCAGTTTTCCGCATTCAGATGCATACCAAATATGCTACAGCATGTGGATAAATTTGCAATGATTATAAAGAAAGACAGCGTAGGGAAAATGTCTTGAATGCATTCTAGGTATCGTCAATTCTCGCTTTTAGTCTGATAATCTTAAGTTTTTGTAAGTCGTGAAATTTTCTTGAATATTGTTCTATTTTTCTAGTAAGAGAGTTTATTCTAAAGTATGCACTTTTACATGTTAAGCAAAACAATAGAGTAATCATATTTGAGAAGATTGGAAAAATAATAATGTAGAGAAAGCCTTTAATGATGCCTAGTATAAACCATATGAAAAATCCATGTTCAATTTATATACAGTAGAACCTCTTTAAGTCAAACCTCGATAAGTGGAAAAACTCCGCAACTCGAAAATTTTTTTTTGTTCCCCCTCCCCTTCAAGCCTCCCAAAACCTCCATTAGAAATTTCAACCCGTTTGTCAAAAAATTTTTCAAACCCCACAAGCCATTTTGGTATATATTTTTTACCCTCTGTAAATCGAAAAAAAAAAAATATTAGTTCATTAGCAATGTTCGATTTTACCACCATTTTTACAACCTTTACAACTTGATCATTTGTTTATTAGCTAAAGACTTGCCGACAATGCATGTCATTTTTTCTTAGAAAACATTGTATGAATATACAGTAAATATGAAATATTCTTATTATTGTTAAGATTTCATTTGAACTCTAGCGATAGATAGAGAACGATCGAATCAAAGCAAATAAATAATTGATTTTTTTAATTTCAAAATATTTTTAATTTTAAGGTTGTTTCGGAATTATTTTGATTTTTTTATTGTAGTACATAATATAACTTTTAAGTTGCAAATAAACATACTGTAACTTGAATTTATTTATTTTTATCTAACTCAAAATAAGTCAGAAAGAATCTAAACCTTTAATGAATATGCAAAATCTGAGTATCGAAATCCTCCCATCGAAAACTCTATAACTTGAAAATCCATTGAATATTACAGAGGTTCTATATAAATAAAAACCAGGATCTATGTAAGCAATAATGATAACAAACAACATTGCCAATGTGGTAGGCATGTAACATAAAGTAAAAAGATAAGCAAAGTATATTTACTTTGCAAGTGTAGATACTGATAACTCTTGGAGTTTTCTCAACACAATTAGGAGTTGCTTTCTTTTCTTATGCATTGAGTATCAAGTTCCTGCTGTTAGTGAGTAACTTATAATAGATGATAAAATTTCTGTGTGGGTTTCTTTAACGATTAAAAAGGAAGATAAAATATCGACATTCACAAAAATCAAAAATAGTTATGAATGTAATTGATGATATTTTGTGCAATAAATTTTTATGGAATTTATCAATTAGTCCGATGCAGCATAGATATTGGTAAATTAAATTTGGTATGGTGGGGTTAAAAGACTTTTTGAAGAATCCAAGGATTGTGTAGGAAAATCAATTTTAATTTCATGAAGAGGTTTTTATTTTATAAGCATATTTTGCTTGATTTAGATGCACGTTTCTTTCACTCACTAAATCAATAATTGAAAAAATCGTTTAGGTGTAAAAGTTGTAACAAAGTACTGTAATCAGTACATCCAGAAATTTAGCATTATATTTCTATTTTAAATTCTATTTTCATTAATATAGCATATAACACACTCAAGAAATATTGCCTCGAATTTGACGAGAACTGTAATAAAATATACCAAATATTGGAAAAGGTTTTTTAAGGAACACATAGACGAGATATTGAACAAATATTCTCTTTTTTCAAAACAAGTACTTACTGTGATCTATAATTTCTTTTTCAAAAAATTATTTTTCTGAAAATTTGCAAGTTCACTTATTATATAAATAACATAAGTTTACCTTAACACATTTCAGTCTACAAATCAATCCAATCCACTACAATCCCAAGTCAGCGTAATAGAAAAGCCAATTTGAAATAAATATTAAAAATGAAAGTTTATTTTTACATTTAAATAAAGACTTGAATTGATAAAATTTTGTCTATTCTTCGACTTTTAATACCTTTTTTTTTTTACTTGTTTTACTGATGAAAAAAGACATTTAAAAGAACTAATATCCCATTTAAGACAACTTACTGAAAAAGACAGTCTTATTTTCATGTTATTTTACCACAAAGGTTATACAAATTACATAATTACGTATTATTATACAAAATTCATCTTAATCCATGTTTATAGCCGTAGCATTTTTAAGATATTTATTACTTTCTGTAACAGCAAAAACTATCAAAAGAAATAAAGCAATAGTATCCTATTAATTTCTTAAAAATACAAGTTAGTTAACATATAGCGACAGACCTAGACAACAATTAAATAGGGAGAAAAAAATTGTATTGACATCAAATTCATAATATGACTCTAAGCCATCAATCAAAAACCTATAAATATTAATTATTTTTATGAAACTGTAAGTAGTAGTACATTTTCATCAAAATATATTAATATTATATTTATTATTTTCATCAAACCATAAATATTAAAATAAATTATTCTTCCTCTTACTATTCAAGAACATCTTGGTAATAATACGACGACGACGACGATTTGCCACATTAACGGAGAACCTTGGTTGTTTATCTTGTATTGAGAGGATTTGTATCTTGGTAATAATAAAATTTAGAAACAGCATATAATATTCATAATATACAAGCACGCAATTTTTTTTCAAAATTTTATAAATTCACTTTACAAAAAGAATATTCTTTCATAACTTGTTATACCTTTTATGCATCATATTCATGTTATATATCATACCATATCATATATCATGTGCATCATATTTATTGTTATCATTAAATTTCTTGCGTAGCTTAGATTTTTTCATTGAACGAGAAGCAGATATCCTACACACATTAATTATTATATCTATAATTGAAAACTAATAAAAAAACATTTCATTTCATGCATTTATTATAAAGCAATAAAGTTTTTTCTCGCTAAGATGTTATTTAACGAGAAATATTTTGTTGAATTTTGGAAGAAAAAAAGTTTTTCGTAATTACCATTATATTTCGGAAAATAAATTTTATGAATTTTTAAATAAATTTTGCATGAGTTAAAATACTGAAGTAAAGGAAAAAAAAAAAAAAATGAATTATTATCGAAACATGTGTTTTCAAAAAGTCTAGAATTTTTAGGAAGTAAACGACTTGAAAATTTGCCCTGTGTATGAAAAAGAAACGATAGTGGAAATAATATAACATTATAGCTAATGATGATATTATAACTAATATAACATGATATAATAACTTGAAGTGATATTATATCTAATTTTTCTTTTACTTTCAGATCACGAGACACTTTATATGTGTTTCTTTCATGTATTGATGATATTAATTTATTTTTGGAATTTCTTATTAAAGTTTTGTTTTAATCAGTAGCCATGGCAATGCTTCAGCTGTCAAGTATTTCTTTTCTTTCAATTTTGAAAGCGCTATTAAACAATACAAAGAAATCTAATTTATTGTTCATTATAATAATATAATATTTTATATGCTCAAAGGAAATATGAACATCGTTCTACTTAATTATATAATAATAAATAGGTTGAATTTCTAAAGAATCTTTAGTTAAATAACGTAAAATGTCATTTTCAATTTGCAAATATTCGACATAATACAGATTGAAGTTCTTAAAAAAACCTTTCTAAATAAAATAAATATGTATTATACTTAAAAAGAGAAACCAATGCTAATTATAATTTTTTTCGTTAACTTTATTAACTAAAAACTTTATTTTGTTCAATTTATTCAATTTGGTCTTCTTAATATTGAAATTATACACAAATTAGGTAAAATATCATCATTTAATAAAGATTTCTTGCTTCCAGTTATATATATTTAAATTAATATTAAATATCAGTCTGTATTAGAGAATGAAAAAATACTGTTCAATTTTTTATTATCGGTGTTATTTGTTAGACGTTTATCCAAATTAATAATTACACTAGTCTTTCAAATTAAGAACAATTACAATTATAATATGCAAATTAACGAAACTACTATTGCTTAACGTTACTAAAGTGAACTAAATAATTTTAAAAGTGTCTGTAATTTATGCAAGTAGAAAAATATAGTGACATTTCGAGATAGCCATGTTTTAGGTATTGCCATGTTGTGATATATTATAACATGTTTTTAGTATCTGATATCATTTTTTTTTTTTTTTTTGAAGAATTACCATGGTGAGCTACTGAGGGAATTGAAGAAAGCTAGTCAGGCTTATGTTACAAGATGATTTAATATGAGCTCTTTTGTAATAGAAAGACCCCGGAAAACATTTCTAAGAACACAATCAGCTTCCAGAAGGCATAGTCGATGATGATCTAAAAACTAAAAGTGCAGAGATGACCATTATTTGTAGCTAAGTGAAATAAGGTACCGAACCCTACACTGGCTTACCTTAGATCTTGCCATTAGAAGGTTGGTATTCAGATCAATCGAAGTACGAAGTTTTCACAAAGAAAATTTGCAAGCAAAACATCCAACATTGTGTGTAACTCTCACATCGCGCCACCGAAATAAAAAGATTTAATTGAGCACTCACTCATGTAAATTGGAATGCAAGTCAACGGAGCTTTGCACTCTTTATTGATTATACTAAATTTCATTTTCAATAAGATTCTTGACATATTCTGAGCTAGGAATTTGTAGTTTTTCCGGTCATAACCATGAAAGGATCAAATTTGTTAGACTCAATGTACATGTGGCAACTAGTATCCCTTTGATGGCCTTACTTGTATTTATATCATCAATATTGCTCAGTTATATGGAAACAGCATCATTGATACAATTGTTCATCTTTAAATAGTTATAGCTTGTAACTCGTTCACCTTATGGGACAATAATGTTAGATCACACGGAACTGAGTTAGTGGAGAATCGTTTTCGCAGAAAATATTGCACATATGGGTTGTGCAATAACGTATTTTTGCATTTAATTCTCCCTTGCAATCCTTCATGGTCTTCGATCACCAATGGGCTTTATTAAACATCACTGTTTTGAGTATGAAACATTATTGTAAATCTTGATATCTGTTGAATCGAATTCAGATACTATGAATTTTTTTATATATCTCCTACTTATGTACTCCTCTCTTACTTATGTACTTTCAGTAATTAAAATAATCACATTATAGTTCTGTGCTAAATTTGTGAAGCACTGTTTGATTAATGTTTTAAACAAAATAACATAAACGTGATCAGCGGTTTATGTAAAAAATAGCATAAGCATGGACACAAAAAATTAACATAACTGGAAGCGCAATAGCTCCAGAAATTTATGACATTTTTTTAACAAAATTATTAACTATTCCTATTTGACTCATAAAACTGAATCATTATTGATAAACATAGTAGAAAGATATATTTTCTTCACTAATGTGTTGATTTTTTTCCAATATTCTTATGATATTCATTAGATTCTTGGAATGAAAATTGTATTCGAATATTTTTTTAATAGGGAAGGATATTCACTCTTAATAGAAAAATTAATGCAAAGTAGTATTATATTTCAGGAATACTAAAAGAGTTCTCATAATAATAAATATTAGATCAAGGTCAAAAGTTCCAGAAGAACAGCGGAAAGATATTGGTTCAAAATATATAAGTCTGAGTAGCCAGCATTTAATATCGATGGCCTTATTTTTTTTAGTGGATACTAGAAGATGTTTCCATATAGTAAAATTCAGATTTTAGAAAGCAGATCTGAAGAGTTACAAAACTCAAAAACACATCTTCTATAAGAGTGTCAAAGGGAGTTACGATTGCAATGGGCTAAGGAACTTTTATATCCGAATGAAACTAAATTGAACATTAAATTATGAGATTCATTTTGCTTATTTGGGAAATGGTCAAATTTTAAAGATGAAGAATTTCTTGATCAGATTTTCTTAATGTCATAAACAAGCTCTGGTCTAGAGCTGCATTTCAACAATTGACTCACAAAGTTCCCTGGTAGTGATTACTAAACAATTAATCAAAATTAAGATCCTTTCTTCAATTAAGAAGATGTATATTTCAAAATTTTCTTAGCACAATACATCTTGTCCTTGAGAAAAGGTGAAAGGATATTTTGCTTTACATCGCATTAAATTATTTAAATTGTTGGGACAGCTTAGGATTTAAATCTGGTTGAAAATTTATGGCATAAAGGTTGTTACCAAATCTCGGAAAAAAAAAGCAAAGACTCAATGGAGTTCTGGTCGTACCATAGTAAGAAATTATTTTTCTAGGGTCACTAGAAAAATTGTTTTTTTTTTCAAATACCTAACAAGAAAGCTATTTTTGCAAAGTAAAGATGATAATCAAATAAATAAATAAATTTTTATTGTTTTTTTTTTAAATTTATCAATTGCGTTTATTTTCAATGATTAGTTCAATATAATTTCATTATATTTTTGTAATGTTTTACTTAGTAGCAAGTTGATCAGCATCATAAGATCATACATATTAAATAATTTATTATTTGAAATATTTTTATCATTTGAATGTTGAGTGAATTATATCGAAATAATATGTTTATTATATTTGCAGTTTGCTTATTATTTATTGCTAGCTTCATAAAACTATTTTTTGATATGTATTTCTTCTTAAAATTATTAATGGATTCTAAGTTCCATTTGTGTAAAATTTTATTAGATAGCAGTAAAATTTATTCGATTTAAATTTCCCAATAATTAAAAATAATATGCGATGACAAAATATTGCAATCTTAAAAAAGATTTTAATGGGAACTATGTATATTATCTAATAATATATTAATTATTCCAATAACTTTTTATCTTAATTCACAATTAATTGTGAATTCAGTTGTATTTTTTATTAAAATTATGAAATTAAAATACTGTACTATTTCAAAGGAAAAAAATGCCTATCATAGATATTAGTAATAAAATAAATTGGAGAAAATAGTTCATGAATTTGTTTTATTCTTCTAATTGATGCAGAAAAATTTTACAGCTAAAAGAATTGTTCAATCTATTACAAATCAAATTAATAAAGATTGGATGTTTTTTACTCGACTCGAAGCTTTATGATAGAAAAAAAAAAAAAATTGTTTATACGTTATTATTCTAGTATGAATTTTTATTAAAAATATATAATGACATACTAAATTAATTTAACATTTTATTTGGAATAGATTGAATTCGTTTTCTAAATATAACACAATGTAAATGTATATTTCACTTTTTTTTTTTTCAAAAATCCATATTGAAAATAACATTCAAAGATTAGAAGATTATTTCTATTTAATTAATGAATTCTTTTAAGAATGAAATATTTAGATGTTCATTTTAATTTTTTAAATTGAAAAATAAATGTTTTTATTTTTTTCCTTTTTTGTAATTTCATTTTAATTGGCAATAAATAATATTCGTTTTCGACCGAAAACGAAACTTAAATAGTTTCGTTTTCTCTGTTGGAAGCACTATTTATGCAAAGAAGAAAATCGATTGGCAACGATTTCTTCAAGGACTGCTTCAAGGGCGTCGATGGAGTTGTTTGTTGATATGATGTGAGTTTAGGGGATGTCTTTTGAACTGTTAATCAAGAACAGTTATGTCAGTGAAAAAGATGAGAAGTATATACAAGGAGGTAGTCGGTACACTAACTCCTAAATACATAATTGAAAACAATGTAAGTTGTTTTAAAACTTTATTTTCAATTTTCTCCACCTCCTACTATTTGCCCATTTATCGATCGATCATCCGCATCCCTCTGCAAGGGACGATACGATGCTGGATAGAAAAATGACGCAGCCTGTCAAAATTATCATATTTGACTAAGTCGTTTTATAACTTATTTTGAATAATGGATAAGTTTGATTAATTTTATGTCGTTATAATTTTTTTAAAGTTCAAGTTGTTTAAATTACCGTGAACTTTTTCTTTTTTTTTGATTCTCTTGTGATGGGGATGCTGTTAAGATTGATTTACATGTACAATATGGTGGCTTTTAAATCTCAAAAATCAATGTTTCATGGCGGATAACTAAATTTTTGTAACCAACGTTTGTTTCTAAAGTAATTATGTACGTTTAGAATGAAAACGAAATAAAAAAAAAAAAGTGGAATGATTTAAAATATATTTTTTTTATTTTTCCTATTAAAAATCAGTTTTTATAACAAAGGCAGATTTAAAATTTTGAATAAAATGTTTAATTTTTAAATAATTAATTCTAGTATTAATTGTAATTACTGTAACCCTTTTGTTTAATTTATGTTAATAGTAAAGTAGCAATTAAAATAATTACAAGAATTAAAATTTACTTTTTAATTATTAAGTTTTTATTATTGCGAATTTATTAAAAGCAAAATTGCATTTAGTTTTGCAATTTTTTTAATTCTTTTGTTATTTAATAATTTATTATTTTTAGAATTTTCTGAAACAAGTTTTTTTTTTAATGATATTTTTTTCATATTTTTAGTTTTACTTATAAAAAAATGCTGTCTTTTTCTCTTTCACAAATTACCATTTTATTAACATAAATTTAAAATGTTACTGAAAATGGAAATTCTGGAAATAAGGTTATATTTTCTTATTTAATATTTTTTTTGAAGAATAAGCTTTATGTGTTAATTTTTTATTTTTTATTTTTTTTATTATTTGTGTAAGGTGACATTTTCAATTTTAAAGCATTCAATGTAGTTTGATTGTTTTAACATCTAACTTTCTGCTTAGAAAAATTGCATATGTTTTCTTCTATATATGTTAATCAATTTTAGACAAATATCTGAATGATAGAAATGAAATTTCAGATGAAAATACCTCCTTTTTTTAAAAAAAAATATTAAATTAATAATATTATATTATTAAAAATTTATTTTTATTTATTTTTATTATAATATATTAAATTAATCTTTTGATCTAAGAATTTTTTTAAATGTCTTTGATTTTGGTAAAACAAACTTCTGCTATTTTTTTCTTTTACAGCTAATGATATTGTTTTGCAACCATTTTATTTTTCTTTTAGACTGATCTTCCTCCTTTAACTCGGTACTCTGTCTTAATTGAAGTCAAAGCATGCTCACTTTCAGAGGTAGATATAAAAGTGAGTAATTTTTAACAATTGTTCTTAAGGTATTGAGAATTGTTATTTTATTAAAACTTTAAATAATTTATACATTTTTCAGCTGATGCAATTAGTGAGTCGAGACTCTTCACCATCTCATTATAGTGTTGGGAAAGATATTTCTGGAATTATACGGGAGGTTGGAAATGCTGTTACTACGTTGAAACCCGGTGATGAAGTTGTAGGTAAGAGCATGCATGTCAATGCTCTTTTGGTTTAAGTGAAAGAGTTTTCCTATAGATGCCTAATTTTTATGTGCTAATAAATGAAAAAAAAAAAAAAAAAAAAAAAAATGCTGAAAAGTTTTCTTTCAATATCTAATTTTAAATTAATTTCTTATTGAAATCTATAATTAGCTTTGTCAAAATACCTTGATACAAACTTGAAAATAAAAATATCTATTGCATTTAAAATGAATATTTTTAGAAGTTAAATAAAAAATTAAAAAAAAAAAATTAATAATTAAATTTTAAAAAAGTTGAAATTTTTTTTTCTTTGTACTATAAGGAGATTTTGTGAAGAGCAATACATAAGTCTTAAAATTTAACATTTATTTGAAAAATCTTCTGCATAAGCATATGAAGTGTTTTTGGTTAGGATAAGCTAGAGACGCTTATAAGAATCAGTTGCTACAATATTTTGCCAACAATTTGATTTTCACAGCAAGTTTCAGTGTTTCTACTGGTCTAATGAACAAAGTAAAAACTTTGAATATTTTTAATTACCAAAATGCTAACCTATTTCATTAATTGTTTTTCTGGTATGTTTGTTGCAACTCTTTTTGTTCTGTAGCAAAATTTTTGGAAAAGGCAAAATTTCAGGTTTATAAATTGCCTAAAGTAAAAACTTTGTCTGTTTAAGACCGAAAACAGCTTGTCTTATGTTACTTTTTATATCCCAGCAAAATAAATCACATGATTTACTTAAAAATTTTTTATCCCAACAAATAACAGATTTTTGATATCGGAGTTACTTGAAAAGTTCTATTTCATTATTGTAATTGTTTACTTTTTTTTTTTTTTTTTTTTTTTATTCTTTTTATGTCATTTTTACTAATTTATCTAGAAAAACTACATTTTCAATAAATTAAATGCTTAATTTTAAACAATTGAGATATAATTGTTCTCTTATAATAAAACATAATTAAAATATAATCTTTGTATTTGTATTATATTCTCTTTTTTAAAATTAATTATTCTCAAACGGATATTGCATATTGTGGTATAGACTTATAAAGGTTGGAAGTTAATATTTATTTAAATGTTCAATTCCAATCAAAGATTTTTCTGTCTTTGAAAATTCAGAATAATAAATCTGGTATAGAAAATAAAGCTTCTGAAGTTTGTTTTGAAAAGCACTTGAAAGAAATTAGTATAATAGAAAATTAACTTTTATTTTGTTTGTAGGTTGCTAACTATTTTCAATATGAGTTTTTTTCTTCCTGTAAATCAATTTTGTTTGAGTTTACCATAAAATCAAATTAATACACCCTTCTCTATTGTGAGAATAAACTCATTTCTGTTTGAAATTTACTTTTGTCTTCAGTCTGTAAACTACATTCCTTTATACCTAGTAAATTTTTATGAATTAGATAGATTTTTTTGTTCTTCAACTAATGTATAAATCTTTAAAAATGAATTTAACTTACTTTTCATATATATACATCTAACTGCTTATTCGATATTTTAATCATGCTGAAATTAAAATTTTTTTTTCTTTTCAAATTTTGATATTTTTTCATATGTCTTCAATCTCAATTCCAATTCCAAGCATCTCCGATTTTTAAAAAAATTTCCGAAAGAATATATTATCATTAGAAGTTCCAATAATGAATTTTTATTATTAATTTTTAGTTCCTTCCTAAATCAAGAAGATTTTTCTGGTATAAAAAAAAAATAAGCTTGTTTCTAGAATCATATATAAGTTTGAAAATTGATAAATATTAATGGCTGAAATATAAATTAAAGTTTATCCATAAGCTATATTTAATTCATTGTAATAGAATATATTCATTTCTTAATAAAAATAACATAGACATATATTTTGTAGGATTAAACAATATATATATATATATATATTAAATGAATATTTTAAAAAAAGTTTCAAATTGTTTTAGTTAAATGGTGGTATATCAAACTTGTTTTCCAGGTATTATTCCCCTTGATTATGGGTTTTCTGGATGTGCTGAATATGTGGTTTTGCATGAATTTGATGTCAGTAAGTTATTTTATTTTTACCATATTTGGATATCTATAATTTTAAAGCTACAGATTTTTTTTTCTGCAAGTTAATTACTGTGATATCAATTTTTCTTTCATTATTATTATTATGTAGGAAATTAACCTCAAAATAATAATCTTCATTAAAATTCTAGCCAAAAAACCTGAAACAGTCAGCTATGTTGATGCAGCTGCCTGTATTGGAGATGCTGTCCGGTCTTACACAGCTCTTCATTACCTAGGACGTTTAAGTCATGGAGACACTGTTCTTGTAATGGATGGGGCTTCTGCATTTGGAAGTCTTTGCATTCAGTTGGCCCATCACTGGGGAGCAAAAGTGAATAAATTTTATTTTCTTTTTAAAATTGAACTATAAACATTTGCATATATATGTGCACATGCATGTATTTTATCTTATTGATTAATTAAAAAAATTCTTTTTATTTATCTAAAATGATCAAAATTAATTCAATTTTAGTTTTTGATAGAAATTCTCTAAATTTTGAAGTTTTTTTAATACTGAGCAGCTTTTTATCAAGCTCATTATAATTTTGATCATCATGTATATTTTGTACTGATTTCAACTATTCTAAACAGAAATTGTACCTTCTTACTTTTAAGGAATATATCATGAAATAAAATCAATAGAAAAGGTGATTTCTGTTAATTTTTTAATGGTTTAATAAATACATTGAACAAATGTTCTCTAATATAAATTCAGTTAAATTGTAATATTGTATTTAAATATATATAAATTCATGTTGGTTTTACTTTAGTATTTTGAAAACTTTTAAATTTCTATGATATAATGAAATTATTTTTTTATTTTTAATATTTTAACTATTATTACCATTTGAACCTGTAATTATCATGAATCTAATAAATTATTTATTGAGTAGATTATATTACTTTATTTATTATAAGGATGCTTATGTGAGTTTTTCTTTTTTTTTTTTTTTTTTTTCTATTTTGATTGAATACAGTATTCCTCTGACAAAAAAAATGAATTTATTATGTTAGTGTGGTTAATTTTTTCTATCATATGAAATCGTGTAATCATAAATTTCTGATTTTGAAGAAGAATCTTTTTGCAAGATAAACTAAATTTTCTTAATAAATATTAAAAAAAAGGATTTTTGTATAAAATTATTCTATTTGTTAATTTAATTGAGAATTTTAATGTTAATTAATTTTTATAATTAATTTCTATTAAGTGTTGTTTCATCAATTAATTTTTTGTTGTAGGTGATAACTACTGCCAGTTCTGAGGACGAGAAATTGTACTTGGATGGTCTGGATGACCAATTGGCTCTAATTATTGATCAAAGAAAAAGAAACCTGACCCCCTTCCACACATCGAATTTCAGAAACGGCAGCAGTGAAATGATTTGGTCTGCATGCATGGAAGAAACGGGTGGTTTGGGTGTTGATCTAATTGTGGACAATGGTGTCACTCTCTTCTCTGAAAATGAGAACAGGATACTCACAAATGACAACTATTCCTATCCTGTGCCAAGTAAACATGAAATTATATCTGCCTTAGCTGTTGGAGGGAGATGGATTACATCAAAAGAAAACTTACAGGTAAGTTTTTATTTATTTAATTTTCAACGACACTTGTTAACCCGATATGATCCAGAATATTGATAAATGAACATGCAAATTTAAAATTTAATGAAAATAATAATATTTGCAAATTACATAAAAATATATGGAAATATTCATAGGGATATAAATTTGCCACAGGCTTTTATTAACTAATTAATTACTTAATTTGGTATAAACTTATTTTAATTGTGCCTGATTCAATGTTAAGGTTTAAATATTAATTTTTTTAGTTTTCATTTTGTATTTTTATTTTTAAGTACATGCTTTTATTTTAGTTCTTAAAGTTTTCTATAAAGGAATATTGATAAATATATATCTATATATAGATAATATAGTAATATATCATAATTTTCAAATATTTATTAATCAATAATTAACTTCTTAAAACAATTGCTTGCTTTACGTTACCTATTAAGAAGAAAAATTTATTAACATTTATCAGGAACTCCAATTTTATTATAATTGATATTATTATTTGAATAATGTTTATTATTTTTTGTAAGATTCATTCTGTGTATCTTTGTATCATCTAGTAATAATATTGTAACCAAATTGTTTATTTCTTTTATTTTATAGTTGGATCCTCCAAATTCTAGGTTGCTGTTTTTGAAGTGTGCTAGTTTGGGCTTTCTGTTTGAACATGCTTGGACTCTGTCATCAACACAACAGGGACAATATTTGCGTATCCTTTCATTATTTATGAAAATGTATTTAAGCTGTTCTATTTTTGATATTCTTGTGTATATTTTGGATTCATTAAATATTTTATGAAAAGTGTTTAATAACAAAAATGAAATGAAAAACCAATTTCTATATAATATTGAGCTTTTGTTTCATGTTGTCTACTACTTTCTCCCCCTTTCTATATTTAAATATATTTCCTTTGTTGTATTTTATGTATAATGCCTTAATGGTACATATGAACCTCAGTAAGCTATTTTCAGAATATTAAAATGTTTTGTTGTTATTAATTTCATATATACATTTGGTTTTTCATACTATTTTAAACATTTTCGTTTTTGTATTTTCATTTTTTTTTATGTTATGTATATGCTTTAGATAATTTGTAAAATGGATTTTATCATTTTAATTATTTAAATGATAAAAAAAAGTAAATTTGTTACAATTGTACTTCTTAATTTTATGATGATTATAATTGATTAGAGTATTTATAAAATAAAGTTTATCAATATCATTATTGTGCAATATTATAATTTGCTTGTAATCATGTTAATAAATGTTGTATTAATAACCTAAATAAGCAAAATAAACCTTAATATTTTATTATAACATAAAATGTTAATATTAAAATTTATGCCAGAATTTCTTTTAAAATTACTCATGTTATATTAATAGGATTTTTTTTTAATGCATGATGTTTTTCAATATTGAATTCTTAGAAGCTTTATCTTAGTCATCTAATATCTTGCTGATTTGTAAAATCAAAAACCATTTTTCTTCAACTGTTATATATCACATAATTCAATGTGTTGCACTCCTTTTAAGATTATCATGGGAATTAATATGAAAGCTCTTGGGAAATGATGTTGATTATTTAACTAACATTTTATCCTGAGAGCTTATATATTGATTTCTTTTAATCGTCTCATGATTGGTAAATTTGTGTTTTCTATATCTACTCCCATATTATCAAATAGGAATTTAGAAAATTGATCATGTTGTATTTACATTTTTCTTGATATTTCAATCATTTCTAATTGTTTTTAGATGTCTATGTGATTTATTCTTAATGATATATCTAATTGTCTTTAAATGTCTATGTGATTTATTCTTAATAATATATTAAGATATTCTTATGGACATAATGGAAAAAGTTGCAGATGGAGTAATAAGGTAATAATTATTTGCTTTTAACTTGCTATTCTGTATTTGAAACTCTATAGAAACTTTATAAAGATTTTATTTAAAAAAATTTATAAATAAAAAAATATTTTGCTTTTATCATTATATTTACATTTAAATACTTCATTCCATAAATTTTAGTTTGTATGAAATAAAGCCTGCTTAGCTCTCTGCTAAAAATAAAGTAGACTGAAAAAAAAGGCAACTACTTGTAAATCATTAATTTATTAGAAGAATTTTTCATTAATTTTGGGTGTATTATTTTGTGTGTTTAAACTAGTATTAATGATAGTATTAACAATGATTGATATTAAAAATTAAATTTTATCTTTTAATATGGAAAATTTATCAATTGCTGGTTTGAATTGATTTTTTACTGTATAAATAATCCAAGATTTGGCAACTAAATGTACTATTTAATGTATTTTTACAGGCCAAATGTTTACCATACAGTGTCCTTTGATTCAGTGCCAGAAACTATGAAAAAGTTGCCAAGTGTTCGTGTCGGAAAGATTGTAATGAAAATGGATTAAATGCAATGATATTCTACATGTGTATTTAACTTACTTTTTAGCAGGCATGCTACATTTGAGATGTAGTGATTTTATGTAAAATGGTAACTAAAAATTCTTTAGTTAGTGTAGAATCAATATTAAAAGCTCCATATTATTATAAGTCAGGCAGTATATGCATTGAAAATTTGGTTTAGTTTCAGTTAGATCTGGGATTTCGTGGATATTGCAGTTCTTTGTTAAACATTCAATTTGTTCCTGTAGATTAGTATTAGATATATTTGTTTCGTTTTAAAGTGAAAAAATTATTAAATATTTTATGTTTTAAATTCTGTTTATTATTTATTTTTGTATGATATAAATTTCTGCTGTGATTCGTTATTTATTTCCTTAAAACAAAATGTTCTGATTTTGCTCATCAATAAGATAAATGTTGATAATCACCAACTATTGTTATTCACCAATAGATACAATATCTAGTATTACTTTAAAATATATAATAATTATGTGCATATATGTTGTATCTTTTTGACTACCCAGAAAAAGTTATTTTTCCGTACAATTTCAAAATTATTCAATAATTAACATTATTATTTGTACAGCATCATTCATAAAAGTGGAAAATATAAGATATGCTCAACTTAATAAAGACTCAAACAGGGGTGATTGTATTCTGAAATTGGACACTATCTTCTTCAGAAGTTCTATGTACCCAATCCAAAAAGTAATCTATTTTTTCAAAAATGTTTACTTCTCCACTTTTGCAATAAATATGCTTAAAAATATATATTATGTAAGGTAGACTTCAAAATCCCTCAGTATATTTTATATAAGGCAAAAAATGCATGTTCCTGTCTAATTTGTATTGTGCACAGTTTCAGAAAATTTGATAATTTCTGTAGCACTCTTCACCCCTGCTGAAGATAACAGATTAAAAAAAATTAAGGATTACTTGTTTTAAGACACTTCTAATATATAGCCAAAATTAATTCCAATGTAATTTATTTTTTATTAATCTTTTATATTCTTATGAAATATTCAATAAATTCCTATCTAAATGTTTAGTGTTTTAATAAAAAAGTGTTTAATTACAAGATTTTAACATTTTCTTTTTCAACACTATATTTGAAAGTATGAAAGTGAAGTCTTAAAACATAAAAGCTTCCTCTCTGATTTTATTACTTGAATGGCAGATGCCAAATTTAATAATCAAATTTTCAGCATTTATATATGCGTGCTTATTTGTCTTCATTGAAATACTGAAAAATCTATTCTAAAAATATATATATTTTCAGGTATATTTAGGATAGAAATCATTAAAATCCATCTATATTGTTTTTAGGGCATTGAAGAATATTACTCATGCTATATATTTATCTACTTTTGAATGAAATTCTTTTATAAATGAGTAGGGTTTTCAAAAAAAGAAAAATGCTGATTGTACTGTAAGCTTCTTATATATACATATACATATACATCTAACATGAATTCCAAATAGTTTAAAAATGAAAATTGGCATAGTCCGAAGTATTTTCTAATTTAAAACAAAATATTAAAATTTTATTGGAACCTATCCTATAAAAAAAGTAAACACTGAAATAATATTTTATTCAGTGTTTTCTAATTTATTATAAATATTATGGCTATTTAACATTTTTAAGTTATGATATTGCTTGTAGATGAGCATTTGTGAATAGCAAACTGGAAATGAGGGCATCATTGGATTTGTTTCAATTTTTATTGTTATTATTACACCATTCTAAATCTTTCTAATCCTATTTGAATCAATAGCTGTTTGTTTTTTTAATATTCTTGCACCAAAGATTTACTCTAATAATCGTCAACTTACATGCAAACAAATTTTTCTTGTTCTATGAGTTGGATTTATCAAGTACATATTCTATGTTTAAATAATAACTTTTCAGAAAAAGTAATTGTCATAAATTTAGATTTGAATGTACTTTTAGCAAAAGCATGCCTACTCTTGCTTTTGGGATTAAAAGTATATTCATGTATGAATTTAGAATATTTAGTCAATTGAAGATTTATCTACATATTTAGACTTCTACTTAAAAATCATGGTTAATTTCTGTTTAAAACAATGGCCGATTGGATGGAGAATTGTAATTATCTATCACTTTCAGTATGTATAATTTTACATTTTTTCATTCCATATTACTTTGAAAAAATTTAAAGTATTATTTTTTATATTGTTTACTGTAATTGAATATGTTTTGTTGTAATATTGTATCTATGTATATTTCTGTTAGGTGTATAGATGTAATTGAAACATTGGTTTTTGTTTTATGTTATTATAATCTTAGTTAAAATATTAAATAGTTTAATATATTTTTAAATTATATTTATTTTAAAATTACATTTTTTCAGTAGATATGGAAAATATTAAGTAAAAAGTGTGCCATATTCTAAAATACTTCTCATTACAATAATACTATAAAATAATCAATTCGTTCACTGAGTTATGAAAAGTTTTGTACATATTTTATTATTTTATGTTGAAATTTTTTTAAATTTTATATTATCTTACAATAATATTATTGCTACTATAAAGTTAATGCATGAATTGTTAATAGCCAAATATTAATATTCATAGTTTGATGTTTATTTATTTTATGATTAGTTGTACATTGTGATAAAGTTGATTAAATATTCGAGGTAACTTTTTGGAAATCATTGAAACCGGCGAAAGGAAATGTATAATATTCATATTTATTCTTTTTTGAATCATTCATTATAAATATATGAAAAATAATATAATGAATATTTTATTCTTTTTCCTTCATCAAATCATTCATTCATTCAAATAAACATGCCTTATATATTTTTTAATAAAAAAGCAATAAAAACATTTAATATTTTTATCCTTTATTTTTAAAACTAAGAATTTATTTTTTATGAATTTTACTCTTTGTTTCTATTTATTTAAGCCTATTGCAGATTGATATTAAAGGCAAACTGTTAAATAAATGTGTCCCAGTGGATGAATAACATAGGTAAAAACATTTACCTACTTTTTTTGTATATATTTAGGTATTCAAATTTAATTTTCATAGCAATTTTTTATTCCTCTTGTTTTAGTTGGAACTGTGATTTACAAGTATTTACTAGTGTTAAACTTTTGCTGTACCTTTAAATTTATTATGTGAACAGAGCATTTTGTAAGCCAAATAAAATAAACCAGTGATTATTTTTCTATACTTTAATGTGTTTTATTTATTCTTATATTGTATATAAAGTCATTGATAATTGTTTAATTATTATGTTTGTTTAATTTATATTTTGTTTATCTAATGTATAAATGAAAATATGCATGAATGGGCTTTATTAATTGATTAATTATAATCCATATGCTATGTTACACATAGTATATTTCATGAACAATCGCACAATTGTTGATATTGAATCCAATTATACATGTTAAATACTTCACTAATATATAAAGCTTGGTTATGCAATTGTAATTTTTATTAAATATGTCTTACCAAGCAGTTGTTTTTATTCAGTTTTATTGGAATATTTATATTGCATAATGCATTACTTAAAAATATCCCAAGTTTTTTTGTTAACATTTTAAATATGAAAGTTTTAGTTCATGGAAAATTGTTATCTCTAAATTTTATTTTAGACAAAATTGTTCAGTGTTTTATTGATTATCATTACTTTGCTTATAAATTCATGATTTCATATTGCAAATAGTATGTTTACTTCTTCAAATTTCATAATGGAAGGCGAAGCTGGTCTTTGTCGAGTAGTTGCTATGGTAAGACTGCTTATACTGTGTTAAATGTGTGCCATAAGTGTCTGTTGGGAAATCTGAAGCCCATTATAATTGTTAAGGAACCTATTTCGTCCGACTGTTGATTCTGTGAAGAGAATTGTGGTGATGAGAAAATTGTATTAAAATAATTTTGCTTATCTTTCCGTGTGTCTTATTTCTGTGGTCTTTTATACTGTACTTTTGATTTAAAATATAGGTATTCAATTTGCTATTCTTTTTTTTTTTTTTTTTTTTTTTTTCTGATCGGGAGTCTGATTTGTATAGTTGATAATTCTTCCCCCTTTTGCAGAAGTTTGCCACATTTTAAATTTTTCTTTCTTTTATATTTATTTCCACAAAGATACAAAAAAATTTCTGAATGTAGAAGGATAACTAATCAGAAACCTATTCACATTCATTTTGATATTAATTTATTCATTAGTAAAAAAATTTAATAAATATTTTTTTCTAGATTGTAAATTAAAGTTATAAATATTCTTAAAGCTCCCAAGTTAAAAATATCACTTTTCTTTATGTGTTCTGTAGAGACATTAGACTTCTGCAAAACCACATGATTGTGGTTCTGAGAAAACAATTGTGGTATATGTAATGGATTTATTTTTATGGTGCATTATTGTGTGGTTTTGATAAAAATGTAACATTTGGTATAAGTCACAGCAGAAAAAAAAAAGTTATTTTTTCACTCAAGCCCACAATTCTTAATGGTGGATTAACCAAAAACTAAAGATTTGAATGAATATGGGAAATATTTTTATGGATGTTTATGGGATGTTTTTATTTGGTGTTTAAAAATGGGAAAAGAGTTTCGTTGAAGGTGAGGGGGATGGCAGAGTTATGATTGACAGGCTTCAATAAAAAAAAAAAGCAAATTTAATATGATTCCTGTTAAATAATATATATATATTACACTACTAGCATAGCCAAAAAAAATTGAAAAGTTAACTGGGTTTCAATGGACAAATGTGTTCTTGAAGCAGAATCGCTCGTCTCCATTACCTTCAATATGTATAAATTTTTAAAGAAAAGAATCAATGCCTGGTACATTTTTTTAAATAAAGTAAGGGAAAGGAAGCATTAATTTGTTTAAATAAGTTTTTGTAAAAATGTTTTAACTAAGAATTTGAATTATATTTAAGTAAAAAAAAAAATCTATCATAATTTTTATGTAATTAAATGAACATTTTTTAGCTTTATTGTCTGTTATGTATAGTCAGGATATATACAAACCTAATTAATTTTTAGGACTCTGTGCATAAAAATGATAAATATAAATTCTTTACAATAAAAAACAATTCTGTATTTAATCGCTTTATTAATATTTTTCAATTCCTACTATTAGTTCTCACTCTCCCTATATATATCTTGTTCAAATTTTCAATCGTTAATAAAATACTTTTTTATTCATCACTCAAGTTCAAATACATTTTTGAACTTGTATAGATGACACTTGACGTTAATAAAAAAAAAAAAATTTCAAATATTAATTCATTAATTAAATTTAATTAATTTTAGGGTTTTTTTAGATTTAAGTTGCATATATCTAATAATAGATGGCGCCAGATGCAAGAAGAAAATTTCAACTTTATTTGTAACTTTTCTGCGATATAGTGAAAAAAAAAGTAGGAATTGACTTAAAAATTTTTTTATATTACTAGTTATCCTTTTAGTTATTAAATTATGTGCCATCCAATCTTCAATTTTGTCAGCCTTTTTTAGTTTTAAAATTTTCTGCATTTTTGAATATAGTAATTGACAGTTGTGCTTTTGAAGAAGAAAAAACAAAAGCAAAGTTCATGTGCAAGTTTTTCTGCACATTTAATGTACTGATTCTAAACCACATTTGTTAAGCAAAAGAAGTAGCAAATTATGTATAAGAAATGTTAGCCATCTGATGTGTAAGAAAAATGTCAGCAAAATTATTTTTGACTCTTGTTCTCAAGTTATTGAGTTTTTATCTATCCAGATTATAAAATTTAGATTACTGAAATAAATATTCTAGAAGTTAAAATGGTCTATTTTAAAATTGAGGAAGATGTGAACTTATCAAACACCATCTGTGATGATGTTCGTTTAAAATTCTAGCAAAATGTGAATGCAGTATAGAAGGTATTCTAAATAATTCTGAATGTGCTGAATTTTTTGGTAAATAATCTTAGGTCAAAGCATTAAAAAAAAAGTTCTATAGTTAAAAAAACGTCTTTTTTATATTTGGATGAACGAAACGTAGAATTTTTTTTTTTTGTTTATATAACTTTTCTTAATTAAAATTTTTTGTATGCTTCCTTTTTTTTTGGCATAAGTATTACGTTTTTATTTAAGATTAAAACGCATTTTTTACATTCATTTTATTTATGTATACACATGTATTTATTTTTAAAATTTATCAGTACCATAAATAATTAAACATTTGAGTGTTTTTCCTGCTGAAGTTTTTGATACAGCATTGATTATTTAAAGATAAATACGACAGATTTCAATTGTTTACAAATTACATATATATATATATATATATATTTAATTAATGTTTTTGAATGCTATTTGTGATAAAGTTTTATATGGAGAATTTTATGAAAAATTTATTAATTTCATTGTTTAAAACTATATTGGCTATAAATATTAAAAGTATGATATTAGAGATTTATATAAAATAATTTATATGTAAAACTGAATAAAACACTGTAAACGTGTTTTCTTGTAGATTTTGGGCCTTTTTTTTCTTTTTCATGATTGATATTTTAAGTTTTAATTTGGTTGCTTTTTTAAAATTGCATTCATTGGTGATTTTGTAATGTTATTACCAATCCAACGTATTTTTTAATAAAGCTATACATAAATACGGGAAAATTATTTCTAAAAAATTATCCTGGGAACCAATATCCTTTCCTCATCATCAATTAGTAGGGCTTTCGTGGCATATATAAATGGAATACAAGGCCTACCAATATCCAAATAAAAAAAAAAAAATAATGTTGAAAAAAAAAATCACAGATTAAGAGAATAAAGAAATGGTATCCATATAAGACAATCTTTTAATTTTTATTTATTTATTTATTTTCGTCGTTGTGTTATCTTTATTTCGTGACCTTAACAATCACGATACACGAAAGTCACGTATGCTCCATTTATTTTCTTTTGTTTATATATCTCTCGGAATAGATTAGTACTTATGATATGATGAAGTAGTGAAATTGAACTAAATATAAAGTGAGGTAATTTGTGATATGATGTAATGGGAAAAAACGTAATATTTTGCATTATTCAAATAATGCAAGTGTGAATAAGAAATGAAGTAATCCCCATTTGTTGCTTTTTGAAACTATTTCGATGAATGTTTTTCTCAGAAAACACCTTTATTATATTATTGCTTATACTTATTTACTAGTATTTATGCTTATTTATACTTATTATTATTACACCTAGTTTATTTTTTCTGAGGTTACTGGAAAAGCCATTTTATTTAAATCGATTGATTGCTCATTAGCAATTGTCAATCAGTATAGCCGATACAAAAATGGCATGCTCTAGTCACTGCTTTGATAAATTAGTAGGCATGGTAAAAATTGCTAGTCTGCAGTCAGATTGTCTGGTTGAAAGTTTTCAAATTATTCATCAATACTATACGCAAATGCTAGATACAAAATTACACCTTTTAAAAATCCTCACAGAAGATGCTACTTCTGGCCAAATTTTTTTTGACGCAAGTGGTCATAAAGATGTCAATCTTCTTTTAGCAGTTTTCAGATTCCTTAAATCAAATCGAAGGTAAATATTTCCTTTTATATGATTCTTAGAAAAACTTTGCTACCTACCCCTGTTTTGCATATTTGGGACCAGCGGTTTCCAACTTGAGATATACGTATCGGGTGAAGGTACTTAAAAATAATATTGGTAAGGGCAGAGAAAACTCCAAAAATGAAGTAATAGGCGTAAACCTAAAAATGAAATCCACGCAAGGAACTTCATTGATCATTGGTTTTTAATAGCCTATTGGCACCAGTGAAAGAAGAATACGAAGAAATCAGTTGCAAACTATAAAATATGTGGCTTTCAAAAACCTAAAGCATGTCGAAAAAATGCTCTCGTTTTTGCATGTATTAAAAACATATACCGAAATAAGCCTGGTGCTGCGCTAAACTTGAGATTATATTTGTCTTCGTTTGAATTTTTTCTAAATTAGTTTCATGAAACAAGCTCAATTATCTCATTGAAATTTTTGGAGGCCATGTTTGCAAACTTCCCTTTTAAGTTGATTAACTGTCATGAATTTTCATCATAAGTTTATGTGGTTACTATGTTAATTGTTTGGATGTTCTTCTGCTTCTATTTAAAAATAATTGGAATAAATTGTAAAATGAAAAATGAAAAGCAAACCTCTATAAGTGTCATTAATTCGAGTGTTCGATTAATTTGCTAGTTAACAGCGTAAAATAAATGTTACAAGAAGGGAATAAAAAGCAGAAGCGTGCTTTTATTTGGCAACATTTAAATCGACATTCACGCCAAAGCGGTGAGACGTGAAGCGTTAACTAACAGAGCCAAGAGACTCTGAAATGAGTGGTGATTTCTTCACGCATCGGTGATCAAAGTTTTGGTGTGAATGCGGCTTAAATTCATACGTGATTCAGTTGTAACGCCATTTGCACTAAAAATCGGAAATATTTTTAGAAACTCTAAGGAAAATTTTATGCCTGCTGTGCTGATTCATTTTTTGAGTAATTATTTACATAAAATAATAATTTGATTTTCATTTGTCATTTTTGTTTTGCTAATATTCGTATCTATTATTATTGGTATTCATTATTGTTACTGTTTCATTTAATTTGTTATTATATATGAATTAATATATTAAAACATTTGCCTTATTAATTCGATAGTTTGTAATCAACGATATTTTAATTTAAGTACTGGCGAATATTTGGCGCCATTTATTTTTTGTCTAAAAAAATAATTACAATTAAAGTGAGTTATAAAAATTTATTAGCTTCAACGACTTTTGCATAACAAAGCTTTAATCGGTGAGATTATGTGTATAAATACCATATGAAATTTTTTGTGCATTTATCACAGTATTAATTTGATTATTGAAAATTAATATGAGTTTTAACAGAACATTCGTAAAAATGCAAGCATTTTTTTTTTTTTTATTATAGCATAAAATCAAATGTTAACTTCTTGAAATTTTTAACACTTCATTAAGTAGTTAAAATTTGCTACATTACTAGATGTTAATTTGTTTTTCATTCTACATTTGTTCTATAAAAATAAATATCAGGAAAAATTTATAATATATTTTTATCTCATTTAATTTTTTTACTTTCTGTAGCATACAGCATTTAATAAAACTGATTATTGTAAATGAAATCAATTTATGCCAAGGAAATTTTCAGTAAAACCGTAAGAAAATAATTTGAATATTTAATTTAAAAAATAAATTACTTGGAATAAATATAAAATAATTTATTCAATACATCTACATACAAAAAAAAAAAAAAGGAAGATACTTCTAAAATTAAAAGAGTTTTCGTTTTGAAATATCAATTTTTTGCTATTTTCAACAATGTAAAAGATATTTTAATTTTCTACAATTCGTTTTTTTCTCATAAATGAGATCATAATTTTCTCATAATCTTCTTAATATGCTGTTTATTACAATTTGAAAACATATGAAGCTCAAAACTTTTTATTTCAAAATTATACTATTACTTTAACTATTAATGTTTTGCAAGAAAAGTTGAGAACAAGTTATCATTCCTTGCATAATTCTAGTACAAGTTGTCTTTTTGAAAATCGATCGTACTGCTACTTCCGCTTTGCTTGTCATTTGAACTGGTCCAAAAAGGGTGGCAGGTTGAAACGCTTGCGATTGTTATGCAAATGCTATTGCGTATAACTAATAAACATTTTTCTCCTTTTTGTACAAAAATAAAGGGCTTTTGTAATTGAACTAAGTACTCAGGATCATCAAAGCTGGATTTAGCAATCAGAATGGTTGGTAACTTGGTAGTGACTGACTAATTATTCCATGAAAAAAAAAAAAAATTGTTTTAAACGCCACCGATAGGGGAAAATGTAGCGTTGAAATGTAGAAAGAAATTCGAAAACAAATAACAAAAACGACGTTATTGTGAAACGATGATTTATTCACACATATCTTTAATACTTCGTTATTGCTAAATCTGAGCACGTGTCTGAATTAAACGAATACAATTGAAATTTTATATGAATTCATTTATTTAATTAAAGTAAAATGATTTCAATTGTGCGTGATATTTCATTTTTTTCTATTTCATTCTTTGTTTTTGATATGTTTTCCTTCTTCAGTTTATTAAATTATTTGGTTGTACATGGAAATCAATTTTGTTGTATTTCATTCATTATCTTTTCGTATTCAATGTCTGAGGACAATTTTTATTTTTTTTGAACTGCTGTCGAAATGGGAAAAAATTATAATCTTCAATTAACACTGTTAAAAACAACAGCACTACCTATTAAATTTCGTTCAAATCACTCTCTTTTAATACTTCTGGTACTGGGAATAAACTACGAAATTTTCAGTGGAATCTGCCGAGTAGCTTTTGAGTATATAGGAACACACACATACGAACATTATCTTTTTATTTATATAGATTTTTTTAAATTGAGTAACAATTAAAAAAATCATTTTTTTTCAAGTTTTTCAAGTCTTTCTTTCACTTGGTTTGAATTTTTTTTTTATGAAATGATATGGTATAACCGTTGCTAACTAAATTGCATTGTTGTTTTTTCTCTTCGTATTATATTATTTAAAATTTATCTTTTACTTTAATTATGCTCTACTATTTTTCTCTTTTATTTATGCTCGGGCTTAGTTATTTTCTCAATGGATATATTTTGCTTTCACATAATTCCTATTAATAGTGAGACGGAATATATCAAAGAGATTTTATTATAAAGTTTATGGATACATTCATTGTTTAAAAATAGACTAAATATAACATATAAAAAAGTTACCATTAAATTGATCATTGCCAACTGAGAATATATTTGCATACTTTTAAATTATTTTTAACTCCGCAGACAAAACGTTCTTCTTCCATGTATATTATCCTTATTAGATTGATATTCCCCAGGGATAATCAACAAAGAAGTCCTTGAAAATTAACTTGAGATAAAATCAAGGCCGTTCTTAAATTAGACAGAAATCATGTACAGTTTATTTTAATAAAATATTTAACCTGTTTTTATATATAATTTGTTTCTTATATAACCTGTTTCTACATATATATTTAGTTTTCATATAACCTGTTTTTATATATAGCTAGATGAATTTTTCCCTGCTCATACATCTACAGCAGTCTTATGATCATATCAGGATCATATTACAAATGTAATTAATTTGGATCATATTACAAATGTAGTATCACTTTGATGAATGCTATCATATAGTTTTTAAATGAAGTTCTTATGTTGAAACATTAGGATTTTTTCTTATCAAATATTTACAGATTAATTTGGGGTCTTTTTAATACGCTTTTATTAGTTTCACCTGTATGTGTTTGTTTGTATGTATGTATGTAATTGACTCTTTGGGCTCGATTTTGCCCTACTTTAAGCGATCCGATTTAATTTAAACGTTGTAGACTTATCAAGGACCGACGACAACCGTTAAAATATTTTGATAATTTATTATCTCATCATGATTAGGATCGCCAGGATTAGTGATTAAAACACACAGCCTTTGAAAAGTCATCTTGATCGGCGCATAATTTTTCCCCCTGGAGATCTGCCTCTCTAATAATCACACACTACAAAAGCTGCAAAGAAACATTGACAGACATCTTTCAGATATTCAAACCTACGTGGGACAGTGGCACAACGGATAACGCGCCTGATTAGGAGATTACCTGTTCGAATCCTGGCTGGCTCGACATATTCGCATTTAACCTTTGTTTTACTCACAATTAAACAAGAACCAGTCCTCCGTACCTGGACCTCATTTAAATATTATAGTTTAAAAACAATAAAAAACAATAAAATTTTTTGCATTCGAAGAAAAGTTAATCAAACTAAAAAGTAAAAAATAAATGAATAGTTTAAAAAACTAAAAACACGCTTTTAGAGTTAATCAACTCTAGTAAAAAGTAAAAATAATTTTTAACATATGTATGCACAAAGTTTTTAAAATTGACTATAAAGAGGAAAATGGTAATGTCGCTGTTTTAAAAGCGCCGTGGGGTGCTTTGTATGGCATTTTTAAACTAACTCTGCATTTCGGAATGAAACTAATAATGAAAAGTTATAACGATTGGTTATCGAGCACCCCATGCTTTTAGAACAGTGACATTCATTTTCTCGTCAGTAATTTTATTTTTTATGTTAACAATTATTTTTTACTTTTAGATTGATTAACTCTAAAAGCGTTTTTTTAGTTTTCTTTTTAAACCATTAATTTATTTAAAAAAAAATTTTCCTTGTATCAAAAATAACATAATTTTATTTTGATTTTTAATATGCTTTTTAAAGAAACATTTTTACAAATTAGAATTTTTTAATATCCAGGAGGAATAATTTGAACTATTGTTTAAAATGCAGTTTAACCCACAAGTCAGGTTTCAGGTTTTCAACTTTTCTCTTACGTTTTATGACTTGATGACTAAACCCTTAATTATTTTTATAATTATTAATAACTATTGTTATCTCTTACTTGTGTGTATTTATTTAGTAATAGTTTTTTTTTATTGTTGTTCTTATTAATAATAAAAACAAGTAATATACAATTTTAGTTTTTAAAGCTCAAATTCTACTTTTTTTCACTATATTGTAGAAAGTCCTTTATAAATATTTTTTTTTTCATGTTTTCAACTTTATCTGGCGCCATTCTATTGTTAGATATATGCTGTTAAATCAATATTTAAATGTAATTGGAAAACCTAAAATTAATTAATTAAATTTAATCACTGAATTAATGTTTGAAAAAACTCTATCTTATTAAAACAGATTTAGTTTTCTACCAATTCTATTCTATATAATTTCCTATATTTTTCTCTCTATTAAATATGATTGATTTAAACTATTTTGGATGAATAAATAGCATATTTTATGAACATTTTAGAATTTGAAAATTTCAACAATATTTATATAGGAAATGCAGTTTAACCCAAAATGTCGGGTTTCCCCAGGTTTTCAACTTTCTTGCGTCAGAAGGAATCTGAATTATTTCCATTAAATAATATTTATTCGTAGTTTGGCTTTATTTTTTTTTTATAAAAAAATTTTTTAAAAATAGTATCCATAGTAACATATATCAGTCACGTTTTTAAATTTTATCATAGCACGAGAAAGTAGACACAATTTCAATTCTATGAATTTATTTTAAAAAATCTTAAAGTTTAAAATTCAATTGGTTTAATTCCTGTTATTCTCATTCTTGTGTACTAAGGAAAAATTATTCATTGTGATGTCTAATCAAGATGATGTTTACTTTGGGAAAGTCCACGCATTACTTATGCTGCCGGGCCGGGTGCTACATTAAGGATTTCTTCAGAGATTTGGAATGCCAAGGTAAAAACGCTTCATTGATGCAAGGTTTCTCTTGAACGGTACCTGAAAAGTGATCAACCCATTTGGCCATTATTCGGCCAAATGGATTCAAGTTCATGTGGCGATGGTTATACAGAAAAGTATCCCAAAAGCTCTCTTTATTATTACGGACATAAAAGTCATATACAAACCCTAGTGATCCTCATCATGCAGCATCCATTCTTCAAGCCTTTAGACCAGAGGTAAATACATTTTTTGGCTTCTAATAAATTTCTTGGGATCTGATGGCCGACTGCGTTCTGTTGCCACATGTTTCGGGTTCAAATTCCGACGGTGCCATGAATGTCTGTAATGGTTCGGAATCCACTTTAAACCGTAGGTCCGGTCTAATATGACTGTAGAGCGTTTGACTGACAACCCTGCCTGTAAAAAGAAAACATCTCATGTTTCGGAATTTGCCAGTAGACAGATGACCTTGCCCACCATGAGGCTTGTTGTTCCAATAAAAGAGAAGAAGAATAAATTTCTTGCATAAGTTTTTTTTTTTTCAGCTTCTAATTAATCCGTTTAGCAATTTATAATCTATTTAAAACACTAATTATTTCAGTTTTTTTTTTTTCAAATACTGCTTCGCTCATAGTAGATTGGCACTTCAATTAGAAACGCGAGATGCATTTTGTTGCTAAGTTGGCGACAAAAAAAAAAAAAAAATCTTGTGCACCTAAAATGCGATTTAATCAAATTAAAACATTTGTTTTGAAAAGCATTTTACTTTTTAATTCCTACCAATCCTCGCTAATAATACAGATAGTGGCCAAAAATTGCCAAACTACCATGACCAAATCTCAAAATAGGGGCCATTGGAATTTGACAACTTTTTTTGGCCGCCAAGTTGGCGAAAATTGCCAAATGTGGTAATCAAAGTATCTCCTAAGGCTTGATTGGCCAAGATTAATTACGTGGTTTTGATAGGCTGAGATTAATTATGTAGTTTAATTCAATAACTGGAATGTTCTAGAAGAATTAAAAAATTAGTTTTAATAAATATTCATTTCACTCGTTACCAGTTCCTGTGGCTGTTGTTGTTTCCTTCCTTGTATGCTGATTAAAGTCTTTGATTAGCCCTGTCAGATATTGAAGAATTTTAATTTGGGAACAAAGATTACATGGATCTCTTGATATTTAAAGAAAGGTTCTACATCAAGGATTTCTTCAAGCATTTGGAATATCAAGGTAATTTTAAAATTATTTAACGTATGTTTGAAGTTTGATTGCTAAGAATATCGTGTGTCCTAATTGTAGAAATGATGCGATTCCAACGGTTATGAAAGATAAATCTGATGGATATATGTAGAGATGCAGAGTAAAATTTAATGTTGCAGCACAAAATGAACATAGATCCAAAAATTCGTGATTCTCTCAATCAAGAATAAGTTTATACGATATTGTGAGAGTTACGTATGACTAGATCCGTAGCATTCGCCCTGAGGATATAGCAGATGAGATTGAATGTGCATTGAATACCATGACTGATTGGAAGAGTTTTTGAATAGAAATCTGCGTGATGTCATTAAGAAAGAGAACATTATTCTAAGTGGTATACAATCCAACGTGGCCTACGCAGTTTAATCAAATTCCATCATCTCCGAATAGGTATATTTTCCCTAAAATTTTATTAAATTTTCAGTAATTTTTGTTCATTTTTTTCCCATTAAAATTCCTACAATTTCCAGCATTTTTCTTTTAATTTAATTCAACTTCCTTTTAGCGAAATTTAGTTATCCTGGTAGGATTGCAATTATCTACAGTTAGAATCTCATCCGTCATTTGGTGAAATACAGTTTTTGACGCCAAACCCCAACGGCATCCTAATCTGCGATTTTACCAAAAATATTTCTAATTTGGATAAAATGACTTCTGATCAATAGATGATTAAATGAGAACAGTTTATTAAAATAAAAAATGACCCATTTGTTATGCTACTTTATAATGCAAGCTATTTTATAAAACGGACTCAATTTTTTTAAAAAACATTTATTCATTCAATATAACAAATTATTTGTAAATAAATTCTCATGTAGTAAACTATTGCTATGTGAGAAATTTGACAAAGGGGATGAAATCTACAATCTTGCCCTCCGAAGAAGTCGCCAATGTTGCACCCCGGAGTATATCGCCAATTATTTTAGGGTTACAGTAAATCAATTAGGTTATAGTATTTAAACAGCATACAAATAGTTGTGACAAAGGCAAAGGTAATTTATGTTTAAGGAGTTCAAGGGTGATAGTTTCTTCCTACACCACCTATTGCTTAATTAATGAAAATCAAATTACACAAAAAGGTTGTTGTAGAAAAGGAAAATAAAGTAATAACTGGGGGTGAGTATCTTACTCAGAAGAAAAGAAAGGTTGTGACAATTACATTAAGCTGCAATTGCGCCAACTTCTTTGTTTGTTTACTTCCGATTTGCAATCTGACACAAAAGACACACTTTTATCAAGAAAGACTGCCCTTTCTCAAATTTCTTGACAAAGACATACTGAACTATTTTTCAGTGGAACGTAAGTAGACAAAACAATGAGTACTATACAAATCAATGGGAGAATAAAAGAAACAGTTGCTAAAAAGTATGCACCCATCATATGACGGACATGTTGATTTCAAAATGGGAAAACCTACGGACACTTTACTTTGTTACTACTCTATACATCAAATGTTTCAACGTTATGTATTTTCTATAGTATTTTACAGAAATATATTTTTTTCACCAGGCTGTATTTATCCAAATCTTTACGAGGTACAGAATTTACTACAAAAAAAAAAAAATGAAAGGTACTTAAATTTTATTGCTAACATTTCGTTTTTTTGTTTGTTTTTTTTGTCCTAGTTACAAAAATGTTATGTAACAGCTTTTGCTACCATATGAAACACGAGACTTTCACTCTTTCCATTTCAAAATATTTCCAGCCAAAGGAAATAATTTTATTGGTAATTATTCAAAATGGAAATTAGAAGCACACATAAAAAAAGTTTCGTTGTAATACCGGTTTTGTGCTTAGCTTATAAATAGAGAAGTGAAACTTAATAAATGAATCATTGCTAAAACCGCAATCAAATCGCAGTCAAATTTAAATACATAGGTGATTTAATGTTCGTTTAAAGCAGTTTTAAGATTAATCAAGTCTTGATTGCAGAAATCACGACTGCAACGCTATCAAATATTTTGCTAGCGGAATCTTAAAAATATTTGCGACTAACTTTTGAAGAATTAATAATAGTAAAACAAATTTAAATAATGAAAATAATAAATAAATTCAAATGAAATAACATCTTCAAGGATAAATGAATTATTCAAAGTTAATATTCTGAGCCTTTGAATAAAATAAAATTAAAAGTAAGTTATATAAAATTTTTATTTTTAAAGTCAATTCCTACTTATGTCAACAAAGACAATTTTTATTTTAGTTACTTTTTATTAAATAATTACAATTAATATAGATATGTATATACATATGACAGAATCACAATATTATGTGGCAAAATATAAAGAGAATTTCCTTGCAATTTTCCATTTTCCTTTCTATATATGGTGTTGGACTATTATTTTCATATGTTACTATTTATTCGCTTTCTATTTAAAAATCAAATAAAAAATTAATTAAATTTAATTAATGTATTAATAGTTGAAAAACTGTATTAACATCCAGTGTCATCCACTACAAGCTTAAAAAATGTATTTGAACTTGAGTGGATGAATAAAAAGTATTTTATTAACGATTAAAATTTGAATATATAGGGAAACTTCCCTATACACTGAAGTGACAAAAGTCATGGGATACCTCTTAATATCGTGTCGGCCCTCCTTTCGCCCGGCGAAGTGCAGCAACTCGACGTGGCATGGACTCAACAAGTCGTTGGAAGTCTTCTGCAGGAATATTGAGCCATGCTGTCTCGATAGACGTCCATAATTGTGAAAGCGTTGATGGTGCAGGATTTTGGGCACGAACAGACCTCTCGATGATGTCCATAAATGCTCGATGGGATTCATGTCGGGCGATCTAAGTGGCCAGATCATTCGTTGGAATTGTCCAGAATGTTCTTCAAACCAATCGCGAACAGTTGTGGCCCGGTGACATGGCGCATTGTCATCCATAAAAATCCCATCGTTGTTTGGGTACATGAAGTCCATGAATGGCTGCAAGTGATCTCCAAGTAGCTGAACATAAGCATTTCCAGTCAATGTTCGGTCCAGTCGCACCAGAGGACCAAGTCCATGCCATGAAAAAACAGCCCACACCATTACGGAGCCACCACCAGCTTGAACAGTGCCTTGCTGACAGTTTGGGTCCATGGCTTCGTGGGGTCTGCGCCACACTCGAACCCTACCATCAGCTCTTACCAACTGAAATCGTGACTCATCGGACCAGACCACGGTTTTCCATTCATCTAGGGACCAACCGATATGCTCACGTGCCCACGAGAGTCGCTGCAAGCGATGTCGTTCTGTCAGTAAAGGCACTCGAGTCGGTCTTCTGCTGGAATAGCCTAAGAAGGCCAAATTTCTGCGCACAGTTCTAACAGACAAGTCCCTTGTATGTCTCACATTGATTTCTGCGGTTATTTGACGCAGTGTTGCTTGTCTGTTAGAATGTACGACTCTTTGCAGACGTCGCCGGTCTCGGTCGTTATGTGCAGGCGGTCGACCACTGCGCTGTCCATGGTGGGATGTTATGCCTGAAATTTCATACTCTCGGCACACTCTTGACACAGTGGATCTGGGAATGTTGAATTCCTAACGAGTTCCGAAATGGCATGACCCATGCGTCTAGCTCCAACTAACATTCCGCGTTCAAAGTCTGTTAATTCCCGTCGTGCGGTCATCATCACGTCAAAACCTCTTCACATGAATAACTTGAACAGAAATGAAAGCTCTGCGAAAGCACTGCGCATTTATACCTGTTCTACGTGATGCTACTGCCATCTGAAAATTTGCATATTGCTATCCCATGACTTTTGTCACTTCAGTGTATATTCAAATACACTTTTCCTATATATATAAATATATAGGGGAAAGTGTGAACTAATAGAAGGAATTGAAAAAAAAAACCTGTTTATTTTGAACTATTTCTTCATATCCTAGTTTTATAGAGAATCTAATTTCAATATTCGTGTGACCTTTGAGATCGGTGGATATCTTATTTTGTATTTATATTTTAATATTTTAGAGTAACATTTGTTAGTTAAACTTTATAAAATAAACAAGGTATATCAATACTTTTATTAACTGTATATATAGGTATAAACGATACTGAAAATATGCCTCCAATAGTTGTCGAATTGAATCTTTTATTAATTGTCGTTATATGTAATGACATTTCACTGTACTCTGATAAGGGCCTTTTTGTGATTGTTGTTGTTTCTAATCCTCAGTTTCCTGCAGTGCGGGACAGACATCCTATGAATAGTCGAATCATGTATGGTGGGAAAGGGCCGCTTCTGTTGTGATGGAGCTCCCGTAGGTAGAAGTCTGACTTGGCTGCGTGTCATTGAAGAAGGAGGGCAGTGCTTTCCGGGAGGATTTTTTTAGGGGATTTACCGCACATTGGCGTATCGTATGGGAGAAAACTTGGAAAACTCCCATCAGATAGTGCGACTAACGAGGCAAGATGCTGAACATCACAAACACCATTAACCCTCTTGGTTTTTTTAATCAGTGTCTACAGCATAGCCTGCCAGCAGATTGAATCTCCGCCCTATTGCGTATTACGGCGCACGTTGCCACTACACCATAAGTCGGACATAATTTTGTATTCAGACCATGGGAAACTTGTGCAATATTTTGTATACAATTTAAAACCTGTACTAACTACTCCTTCTGGATCTGTATTTATTAGTTGAATTTTACATTTTATTGGAGAGAGTATGATTAGCTATGCATATTTATTGTGACGTAGCACATTAAATTACCAGTAATAGTATATTAAGTTGTCAGTTAAAAATTTTAAAAGATTCAAATATTTACCACTATTTAAAAGTTAAATAAATATTTCACAGTATAAAAGACTTAATGTTAAAGGTTTTGTCTCTCTACGGTCATTTTGTACACACTTTAGGCTAATTAGACCGGGGCCTACAATTTAACGTGGATTCCGAACCACCAACATCCATGCCACCGCCAGGATTCAAACCTGAAGCTTGTATATGTGTAGCTTGAAGATATGCTACGGACGCGAGTAACACTACCCCCACAACGCTCTACGATCATATTAGACAGGAATCTATGGTTTAAAGTGGATTCCGAACCACTACAAATATCTATGGCACCGCCACGACTCGAACTCGAAACTTGTGGTACCGAGTGGCAGAGCTCTAGAGACTCGGCCATCAGACCCTATTGACAAGGAATAAAAAAAATTATTGTTGCTTATTGGTACAAATTTTAACACAAGATCGTTATTAATTAAAGAGTGCGCTTTCAAAACAGTTAAAATTTCACAGTAAATGGTTAATTAGAAACACACATATGTTAGTAGACAATGACATATTCGGAGATATTCGCGTGAGGTAAAACGATGGTTCATCGGACAATCCAAGTCTCATGCAATAGAATATATAAATACTATGAACTTTCAGGAAAACATTTGTAATACGATGGGCTACTTGCCCATTAAAGAAATCAGGTGGAGTCTTTCAAAGAAACATTTACTACTGTGCCCAAAAAGTAAGACGAATTTTTTTTTTTTTCAAAAACTCTTTATTTATTCTTCCAAATTTATTTCATCGCCTTCAAAGTAATCCCCTCCGGACACAATGCACTTATGGCAACGTTTTTTCCAATGCATGCTAAAAAGCCATCGGCAGGGATGGCCTTCAAAGCGCTCGCCGATTCAAAACGGTGTCCCCGGAGTGGTCTTTGAGTTTAGAAATAGCCAGAAGTCGCACGGTATGAATACGGTGATTGTGGAACGATGTGGGTTTTTTTTTGGCGAAAAGGTCACGAACAATCAATGCAGTGTGAGCTGGAGAATTATCGTGAGTTGTCTTTCCTTTAATGTGGCCCCTTTTTGTGAATAGCTTCACGCAAACGACGCATAACACTCAAATAATATTCCTTGTTGACAGTTTGGCCCTGAGGAAGGAATTCATAATGCACTATACTACACCATGGTAATCAAAGAAAACAGCCAACATGACCTTGATTTTTGAGCAACTTTGGCGTGCTCTTTTCGGTCTTGCTTCACCTTTGTCACGATATTCGCTCGATTGATCGTTTCCGGATCGTAAACATAAATAAATTTCAAAAATCGCCGGAATCAATTTTAGCGTCTCACAAAGCCAACTCAAACAACTCCGTAAGTAAACAAAGCAGTAACTAAAACACTAATGAATATTTTGACGCCAAATTTCACACAGATGTCAAGGACAGTGCCAACAATCTAAAAAAAGAAAAAAAAAAATTGAAATTCCATAAGCCACGGGAAATTTATATTGAAAATTGGCTTTACTTTTTGGGCACAGTAGTACTGCCCTTTACTGGGAAAAAAAAAAAAAACCATAAGACTGATAAGATAGAGACTGTTTATAATGGGTTTAAAAAACCCAGCCTTTCTGGAAGAAAATGAGGTTTTTAACTTTTCAGAGTTGTAATAGTAGCTATAAATAATATAGCTCGTAATAAATAATATAGCTCGTATAATATAGCTCGTAATTGGTGTTACAGGTTAGAATCCGTTATGTTTGAGCGTGTTTTGTGATTGGTCAATTTCATTTTAGAAAAAAGATTCGCAGGTGTAAGTTGAACCAAAAGCGCTAACGACTTCAACTAAGCGTCTGGTTTGCTCTGCTATTAACAATTATCTGTGCGTATCTAGGGATGGTCACTGAGATCACTTAAAGTGAAACAAAGCACCTGTTATATTAGATGTTCCAAGATGCACGCGCATCATGTTTTCGCAAACTATAATTTAATTATTCTACGAACTCATAAATGAAACAGGCAATATCTGTCCTATATTGGCAAGAATATTATTTTAAAATCAAAATTAATTTTTTCTCATACTTTTGACAGTTAATTTTTGAATATATGGATGCACACGTAATGCATTTTATTGATTGTTTGTTACCACTTTGGCCATTATAAAATAAATATATTTTGTAAAAAGTGTGATAAATTTCACAGGCCGAAAAAAAAAAGGCGGGCAAAGGTTGGCCACCCCTGAGCTATATAAAGAAAAGCGAAACAGCCATAAGTAAATCCATAAGTAAGGCCATAAGCAAGGCACATCTTCGGCATGCGATTCAGTTTGAAATGAAAAGGGCGCCACAACCAAGTGGATTGTTAATTCATCAATAATAGGAATTTTTACATCAAAGAGGAAATCTCTGTTTCGTTGAAATTATTTTCTTCTTTCGAAGTACAACAAAGCGGGCCTGAGTGGCTAAAGCTCTGGAGCTCGGTACCACAGGTTTCGGTTTCGAGTCCCGGCGGTGCCATGGATGTTTGTAGTGATCCGAATCCACTTTAAACCGTAGGTCCCGGTCCTAATAGGATCGTAGAGAGTTGCGGAGGTATTGTTACTCGGTGTCCGTAGCTTATTTTCAAAAGTGCTAAGTGAGTAACGTCGTTGTAGCGCTTGCCTTAAGGCATCGGAGACAATTGTCTAAGTGTTTGCCAGCTGCATTAGAACAAAGTTTAAATCAGTGTTTTTCTATTCGAAATTTGCATGCGTTATATATTTGACATGACCAAGCTGTCTAAGTGCCAGCTGCATTAGAAAGAAAAAAATATATTTGACATCATTCTACCTCATATATCGAATGCTTTTATTATATACAGATGGAATTTGTTTTATTTAGCGGCGATAATAGTCTCGGAAAAAGTTCTCGTTAATCTTCAAATTACTCATTATAACATCACTGAATGGAGCGAAACATGGAAATTTCCCGTAATCTGAGAAATGCAGAGCAGTAAATCTTTCGAATACCAACTCAATACTTGCAGATTTACAGTATCAATATTCTACGGAAACGGCACACTCGACATCTTGGCATCATTTTCTCTCAAAACTTCCTATCGTACAAAATTTCCTAAATCTAAAAAGAAGGCCATTAGAAATTTAAATTCATATAAAAGCAATAGCAGCTAATGCTTGAGTTTGTCGGTCCTGACATCTCATTCAAACTGCAAATTCTACTATTCGAAGCTTACTCGAATATGGGTCTCCTATTTTTATCTGCTCCAGCCATAGTGGTCTTTAAATCCTAAACATTGTGCACCACTTAGCTTTACGTTTCGTGAAAGGTCTTCCAAAATGGACTCCGATCCATATTTTGCACAAAGAAACTGGTTGCCTTCTGTTATTTCAGAGACAATTAATGCTGGTAGAGCACTATTTTCGAAAGCAATATTTTTCTTAATGAATCTTTTCTTCTATTTATCTTCGATTTGGAAATTCTCCCACGATTGAAACACCTCATTTCTTTTCAGATATTCTCTGGTCGTTGGTACCACAGCCTTCAAGTTCGAATCCGGGAGGTGACATGGATGTTTGTTAGTAGTTCGGAGGTTACGTTAAACTGTAGTTCCCGGTCTAATTAGCCCAAAGTGTGCAAAAAATTACCGTAGAGTGACGAACCAAATTTCTTCAGATATTTTTTTTTGAAAACTTTTACACAACTTAAACATCTGACATTCTAGTTTATTTTGCAAATTACCATCTGTTAGTCAGAACTCGAAAATTGTATTTTATCTTGATGATTTACTCTTTCAAAAACAAGTAAATAATCCCATCATGTCTTCAGAAATCTTTTGAATAATATAAAAATGAACACTGGAAAAAAAGGATGTTATTTTGATCTCTGATGCATCTGAAACATGGTAAAAATATTCAATAGCTGTCATCAATATCATTTCCCAAGAGTCTTCTTCTGACAGATTTCAAATTACAATATCATTTTCACAAGTGAAGCCCCTGATCACTTTCACTGATTTGAACCATTTCTTCATATGTTATCACAACTCACAACTGTGTCATCATAGCAGACAGTTTCTGTTTTTCAAACTTTCAATCCAATCGCGTTATGAAATTTCTGTTAAAAAGAAAATATCTAAACAGCATCTTAACAATCGCTTCGTCAGTCTATTACTGTACTACGTCAGTCTACTACAGGGGCATATCGGCATTACACAGAATGAACAAGCAAAAACCAGCAGACGAAACCATTATTTCTCATTGATATATTCCGTGGATCTCAATATTCACCAAAAATAAATAAATAAATAATAATAATAGCAATAAAAAGAAAAAGAAAATGCAAAAAATAATGAAAAGCATGAAGAACAAGGGGTAAGTGAAAATATTCTCAAAAATGTATTCACTTAAATAGTCTTAAACCTTCACATCCACTTCTCACTATCAATCGAAAGAAAAAAGCACTACCGTCTCGATTTCTCGCACTGAAACTTATTTATTAAAAGCTTAATTCCATCAATTTGGTTTGACTTTGTCCCTTTTCGTGCCTCTTTGCAAAACAAAGGAAACTAAAGAATTTATTTTTCAATGTGCGAAGTATGATGAGCCAAGAAACATGTTTCAAAACACTTTTGGCTACAAGATTCTATCTATTTTATGGATATTCGATGTAACTCAGGAGGCTTATTTCAATACTTTATTTTCTGTGGAAAATATCTCATAAGCACGTAATGTCAATTTTCTTTCCTTTTTTTGTAGTAAGACTTATTCAGTTTCTTATCCTTTAGATGTCCTAAATTGGGCCTGAAATGGAGTGGCTCGCTCTCTGGCGCTCGGTACCACAGGTTTCGGGTTTGAGTCCCGGCGGTACCATGGATGTTTGTAGGGGTTCGAATCAATTTTTAAAACCGTAGGTCCCTGTCTAATAGGAAAGCGTAGAGCGCGCGGGGGCATTGTTACTCCGAGTCCGTGGCTTATCTTCAAGTTGGCACGCCCCCTGGGAAATGCAAAGTGAGTAACGTCTGTGTTTGCCAGCTGCATTATAACGAAAAATATATATCCTAAATTCTTTCCTAGTGGGACCAAATATTCCTATGGATCTTTCCTAATAGTCCATTCCTTTTATATTTATATCATTCCTTTTTCCCATTTTAAAGGGAACTTTCTTATCCTAAATTTTTATCTCTACAAAATAGAAACATATATACATCTTATCTTTAAATTTATTTCTGGCAGCATGAAATAAGAAGCAGAATATCTTTAGGTTGCCCGGAAATACAGCGTAATAATTCATTTCATTAAATGTATTCAAAGCTCAAAGAGGACATCAAATTTGAAAGTCTGTCGCGGATTAAAAAATTCTAGTTTTATAGTTGTATGATTATTTTTTGATCTTCATTGATGTCTCTTATATTTGATGGTATTTGATTAATTTGAAATAAAATCGATAGCAAATTTCAAAGCTATGAATCAAATCTAATTGCTTTTATTTTTTTTTATACGGTTAGAATTTTTAAGAAAATTTACGATATCGAGTTACGCCTTTATGTTAATTCTGTGTCGTGATGCACTAAGCAATTATGTTTTATAGAAAAAAGTTTAAAAATCAAACAAATCAATTACGGTAAAATATTTTTTTGTTTAAAAATTACAATAAAAAAATACAATAACAAATATAGAAACACTATAGGGAGCAAGCAAATTTTAAATAATTCTAAGATAAAATTTTACAAGTAAAAATCAACCAAAAAGTCCATTTTGCATCTGTATTTTTTTAGGCATCCAGTCTATATTTTTAGAAACACCAATGTGGTTTCAATGCAGCAATCTCTGGTCAACCGCAAGTAATGCTAAATATGCGACACATTTGCCAATCTAATGGCAGAATGCTAAAAAAGAACTCGTCATTAAAGTTTGAAAATACTACAGCCTGTGTATTTAATTAAAAAAGGACTAATTTTCATTGCATTCTATTCTTTGAAAATAGAGCTAATGTGTCCTAGAAATGGATGGTAGATCACATAAACTCCAGGTACGAATGGAGAAGTATAGACAAATTTAAAAATAAGTAACGGGATCAAATTTTTGAATATAAAATATCCTATAATATCATAAATACTTGAAAACGTGATTGAAATATAAAGAAAATATAAATATTTCTGACAAAACAATTTTAATTTTGGCCTATAAATATAATGCTAAAGTATCCGTAATAAGTAGTCCATAAAAAGTGTAAACATAGAAATAAAATATATATTTTTAAGTATATTGAATACTAAAAACGTTTTTATTCTAAATATTTTTTCTTTTTGCGCTTTTATGTGTAAAATCCAGAAATTTCAGGTAGGCCAGCTGACCAGAACTCG
The DNA here is from genome assembly GCA_021605095.1 of Caerostris extrusa. NCBI lineage: Eukaryota > Metazoa > Arthropoda > Arachnida > Araneae > Araneidae > Caerostris > Caerostris extrusa. The sequence continues at coordinate 128,085 of BPLR01000746.1, forward strand.
GCACTGTGTGATTCGAGATACCACCGGTGACATTGATGATGTATAGGGTGATTCAAGATCCACTTTAAGCCGTAGGTCAGTCTATTGAGTGTTAAGGCAAAATAACATTTCATCCCCTACGTAAATAAAATGTCTCTGAAAGCCTCCAGTGTAGGCGGACCGGCCATGGTCCAACATGCACTGCAAAGTGCCAGTGAGTTAATTAATTCATCATCATCGGCGCAACATGGCCACGGGCAGCCAAGGCCGTCTGCTTATTGACAGCTTTCCGAGACAGATGTTCTTTTACTGTGTGTGTTTTCCAGACCTCACCAGCACTCTGCAGGACCTTACGGGCCCAGAGTGGATGAAGCATTACGAGCATCCATGGCACCGGTGGAACTCGAAACTGCTGAGAGGGGTCAGAGGCACTAGCCACTTCTGCCAGTCACTGGCCTTGAGATCCAGGATTTGGTTTTTAAAGAATCAGATTCACTTAGTTAATTGAGATTACCAGTATAGAATAAGGTCTTAGGGTTATGTCACAGGCTGAGCACGCTGGTCACGTGGCAGCGAAATTTTAAAAAGAAATTACTAAGCGACAATAACTGCCTTAGAGCACGTTAGATATGTTTACGCAAGGTGGGTGTTAGAAAAACAAAGTTCCATTTTTCGAAATACAAATGACAGCCATCGCCGTGATAATAATAATAATAAATAAAATAAATTCAATTATCAAATACGTGAAAAGCCATTTATGTCCCAGGCGTATCATACTGCAGTTCTACGACAAACTGTATCTACGCGTCGCACAGGAGATGCTTTTGGCATCGAGCGATCCGCTCCTGATGTATTTAATCAGCGAAGCGAAAAACATTTGTAACGTCATTATTGTGAAAGGAATTTCTGAGTATGTGTTAAGCAGTTCGTGTTGCCAGCTGTTGACAGTGATGCTTTCCACTTCGTGAAGATTTGGTGTTAACTTTCGAGATCTAATAATTTGGCAGCTAAAAGAGAGAAATGAAAAGAAAATTCTCAGAAAGATGTTAAGAAAAAGTTTGAAAAGGTGTCAAAGAAATGAAAATTTTCTTTGATGAGAATGAAAGTTTCAAAAAATTGTTAAGAAAGTCGGTCGAGTTTAGACTCATTATAAAGTGCCTGCTCTGAAACAATTTCTAGCTAAATTTATGAATAGCGAATATGAGTGATGATGATGAAATATTTGAATGTTTCTGAACGTAGCGTTGCGCGGAAAGTGAGTGTAGGTTAGCTTTTGCGGACGCTACGGCCACATATGGACATGTTTTTTTTTTTTTTATGGTATAATTACTATTAGTAATAAAAATTTGATAATAAATTATACACTACAGAATCCTCCAAAAAAAAAAAAATGCAAATCTTATTGTTTGACTCCACTGGTACCGGTATTTTACGGTGTACAGTTAACTAACTTCGGCACAAGTCAGCATTTGAATATGACAATATATTCACTTGTAATATTTATTATTTTATCATGATAACAAATTGTAACCCATTTTCAGGCTTTTTTCCCATAATGGTATGAAATGATGCAAGCAGATCTTTTTAGAGTTGGCCTTCCCATATCACAATGGGGTTCATGGTTCTGCTCTTATAGTTTCAGATTTATACTGTTGCGTCATGATATAAATAGCTCCGTGCGTAATTATTATTAAAAAAATGTAAATGTAAACTGGCGCATGCGAACGAATTAAAAGCTTCTTCGTCTGCATTAGGCGTAGAGCTTTCTTTAACGTGTCAGGGAAATGTAATATCTTTAGAATGCGTTTAGTTTGAATAAGGAGTAGAATTTTACAGTACACTTAGGGTTACGTGTTTTATTGGAGACATAATATTTAACATGGGTTAATTTTTAATTTGAAAGGTGAAGTGCCACCATTCATAACAGTATGTGAAAAAACCACTTTTAAAAAGGAAAGGCAAATAATTTACAAACCCTGAATTCAACAGACATAGTCGGGTATGGTTTAAGACTTTTTACAATAACTGACCATTTACATCGTACGAAATAAATCCATCAAAACTCTCACCAGGCGGCCTGACTATCGATGCAAAAAAAAAAAAAAAATCGATCATTTTGTTATTTAATTCAAGCAGAAATGAAGCAACGGCCTAGTGAAAACGGCACTAGTAACATGCAGAAGTAACGTTTGATTCTGCCGAGCTGGTGTCAGTTTCAGTGTTGCTTGATTCAGTTGTGTCAACTCGTTGTTATATCTGGCATCAGCGCTAAATTCTTCTTAGAGAGGGAAGTTTTCTGAGTTCTACACACACAAATGTAGGGCAGTTAGACAGCAAAGTCACTCGGAAGTTAATGCCACCTCTCATCTCGTAAAATCAGTTCATTGAAATACAAAAAGTGGAACAAGATATACTTCACCTTTGTTCTTAGCAACAAAAATATATAATATAAAATATTACTTCTCCTCAAACTTTGCCGACTTTATGAACGACTTTGAGAAACTGGACATCAATGTACACATCACGCGAATATCTCGAATAAGTCGACATCACGAACGTATGTATGTGCCCTATTAAACATTTTCTGCGGGAATTTAATTTAACCGTTTGAGAGTGCACTTTAACTAAGAACTTCCTGTGTTAAAATTTGCTTTATTAATAAAAGGATTGCTTTCTTTGTTTCTTGTGAAGATTCACTCCTTTAACATTAAGGCTTATATAGTGAAAATGTTTAATTCTGTAAATCTTAAATAGTGGTAAATGTTTGAATTTTTTTTATTTTAACGCGGCAGCACATTACTGTTGATTTAATATGATATGTCATAATAAATATGGATGGCTAACATTAGCTCATTTCTAATAGATTCACCAAAATTCAAGCTAATAATTGTGTCTGGAAGGGCAGTTAATTTTATTTTAGAATTTATACAAGATGTGGACATAGTCTGAATGCAATTATGCCCGGCTCATGTGACTGTGGTTTTAGTTCATATTTGTGAGCATTTGGGCTCAGTTTCAGTCCGCTGGCGGTTTTATTATAGACTGCTATTTCAAGAAGAGTTTTGATGGCGTTTTTAGAATGTTCAGCATCTTGCATCTCGTTGGAGGTTTTCAGGTTTTCTCTTATACCATAAAGTCATCTAGGAAGCCCACTGCATATTTTGCTTGTGCACAGTGCAAGTCAGACTTCTACCTACAGGGTTTCCATCACAACAGAGCTGCCCCTTTCTTTTAATCAGCAAATAAAATACTTACTTAGGCGATCAAAACCATTGTTGAGGACGCAAATTCCAGATGCGTAGATATATAAACTTTAAAAAGAGACGTATTCATAAAATTTAACTATAGAAATTGACTTTTGCCAAAGTTTAAAAATAGTATTTCATATTTATTTTTTACATAATTTTTTTTCATTTTTGAAAATGATATTTTCACATCCGAAACAATATAACTTTCAAAAGAACAATGAAAAAAAAAAATCTTAAATTAATTTAAAAAATTATGTATATTTTAACTAGTTAATAAAATTATTTATTTATTTATTTATTATTATTATTATTTTAATTTTGTTTGAAAAATGATGTTTTTCAAATACGAGCAAAACATTCTTAAAATGAAATAACTAAAATTTTCATTCCAAAAACAAACAAAATTAGCATTCTAGAACAACAACCTCAACAAAGAACAAAGAATGCATGTAGCGTATCCTCATCCATTGTTTCAGCAAATTTTATCGCTAATTTTAAATTAACTTAACACAAAAATTCACTTCTAAGTTGTTGCATTTTAACACGTTTTCTTTGTTTCTGCCACGTGCAAAATTAGACGTTCCACTCACAATACAGATAAGCATTTGTGCCCGAAGTAGAATGATGATTAAATGTCAGCAGATCATGCTTGAAACTGCTACCGATTGATAAAAGGAATCAACAAGAGACGAAATTTATCGGCTGATCAATGCAGCGTTATCAGTTGGAAAAATTATGAACATTTATCAAAAACAGTCTTTGTGGCCGGGGAGAGGACAAGCTGTATTACGTAACT